>CM063129.1:114690018-114899846 GCA_031885435.1 Passerculus sandwichensis | reverse complement strand
TCCCCAAGAAAAGCTTCAAAAATGGCCCCAGAATCGCCGAATTGTCTGCGATTTTTGGGGGAATTTTGTGCGATTTTTGCGGGATTTTTTGGGAATTCTTGTGGGATTTTTTGAGAATTTTTGTGGGATTTTTGTGGGATTTTTTGGGAATTTTTGCAGGAGTTTTTGGGAATTTTTGTGGGATATTTTGGGAATTTTTGGGGAATTTTTGCAGGATTTTTTGAGAATTTTTGGGAATTTTTGTGGGATTTTTTTGGAATTTTTATGGATTTTTTTGGGAATTTTTGCGGGATTTTTTGGGGAATTTTTGTGGGATTTTTTGGGAATTTTTATGGATTTTTTTGGGAATTTTTGCGGGATTTTTTGGGAATTTTTGTGGGATTTTTTGGGAATTTTTTGGGAATTTTTGGGGAATTTTTGTGGGATTTTTTTGGAATTTTTGTGGGATTTTTTTGGATTTTTTGGGAATTTCTGTGGGATTTTTTGGGAATTTCTGTGGGATTTTTTGGGAATTTTCCCACCTCCTGGACGTGCTGCAGGAGGGCGGGCACCCCCAGCAGGTGCCCCAGCAGGACGAGCAGGGCGGCTCCCAGCGCGGGGAGGGCGCAGCGCGACAGCTCCGGCAGCTGCGGCTCCTCCTGGGCCACATCCTGGGGGGAAAACAGCAAAATTAGTGAGGGAATAGCACAAAAAATCCATCCTAAAACCACCCCAAAGTACACCAAAAAAACCCACAAAGTTCCGAAAATTCTCCCCAAAAAATCCCGTCAAAATTCCAAAAGTATCCCAAATATTCCCCACAAAAACCCCAAATAATTTCCCAAAAATTCTCCCAAAATCCCCCACAAAAATCCCCTTCAAAATCCCCAAAGCATCAAAAATATTCCCCCATAAAATTCCAAGTAATTTCCAAAAAGTTCTTCCAAATGTCCCCGAAAATTCCCCCAAAAAATCCAAAAGTCCCTCACAAAAAATACAAAACCAAATGCCTAAAAATCCCCCCAAAATCCCTTCAAAACCCCAAAAATATCCCCAATGCTCTCCCAAAAAATCCCAAATAATTTCCCAAAAATTTTCCCAAAATTCCCCAAAAAACAACCCAAAAATATCCCAAACATCTTCCCAAAAATTCTCCCAAAAATTCCCAAAAATCCCCCAAAAAATCCCCCAAATATCCCAAATATTCCCACAGAAATCCCAAAAATTCTCCCAAAATTCCCCACAAAAAACCCACAAATCCCCAAAAGTCTACCCCAAAATTCTCAAAAATTTCCTAAAAATCTCCCAAACCCCCCCCCACAAATTCCCCTCAAAAAATCCCAAATAATTTCCAAAACTTCTCTCAGAAGTCCCTAAAAATCCCCTCAAAACCCCAAAAATATCCCAAATATTCCCCCCCAAAAATCCCAAATAATTTCCCAAGAATTCTCCCAAAATCCCCTAAAATTCCCCCAAAAACATGACAAAAACATCCCAAATAGCTTCCCAAAAGTTCTCCCAAAAATTCCTAAAAATCCCCTCAAAATATCCCAAATATTCCCTCAAAAAATCTCCTAAAACTTCTCCCGAAATTCCCCCCAAAAAACCCTCAAGTCCCCCAAAGTCCCCCCAAAAAATCCCTACAATTTCCCCAGAACAACCCCGAAAAACCCCTAAAATCCCCAAAATTTCCTAAATTGCCAAAAAATAATAAAAAATCCCCTCAAAATCCACAAAATTCCCCAAAATGCCCCAAATTCGGCCCCTCGGTCCCTGCAGGGCGAGCAGGAGGTGCAGCAGGTCGGTGATGACGTCATCGCTGGAAACCCAAATCCCAATGAAAATCTCCAACAAAATCCCAAAAAAATCCCAAAACCAGCCCAAAAATCCTCAAAAAAATCCCTAAAACCCAAAAAAAACCCCAAAAAACCCCAAATTCCCCCAAATATTGCCCCAAAAACGCGAAAAAATGCCCAAAAAACTGCCCACAAAGTCCCCTGAAATCGTCCCAAAAGACTGAAAAAAGTCCTCAAAAAACCCCCCAAAAAAGCCCCCAAATTCCCCAAAAATGCCCCTAAAACCCCATCAATTTCTCTCCAAAATAACCCTAAAAAACCCTAAAATCCAAAAAACTGACAAAATATCCAAATAATTCTCAAAAAAAAAAAAACCCAAAAAAATCCCAAAATGGCCGAAATTGCGTCCCTCGGTCCTGCAGGGCGAGATGACGTCATCGCTGGAAAACCCAACCAAAACCTCCCAAAACCCCAAAAAATCCTCAAAAAAACCCCAACCCCACAGTAAACCCCAAAGATTCCCACAAAAATCCCAAAACAGCCCACAAAAATCTCCAAAATCTTCCCCAAAAATCCAGAAAACTCCCAAAATGCCCCCCGAAAATCCCCCCAAAAATCCATCCAAAAATCTCCAAAATCCCCCAAAACTCCCCATAAAATGGTCCCAAAATCGCTAAAAACTCCAAAAATACCCATAAAATCGCTGAAAATCCTCTAAAAATTCGAAAAAAATCCGAAAAAAAATCTGCCAAAAAATCCCCCAAAATTCCCCCAAACGCCCCAAAAATCCCCTCAAAATCCTCAAAAAAAACCCCAAAAATCCCCCAAAAATCTCAATAAAATCGAAAAAAAAAAAACCAAAAATTTCCCCAAAATCCCCTCAAAAATCTCAAAAAATTCTCAAAAAAAAAAAAAATTCCCGCAAAAAAAAAAAAAAAAAAAAAACAACCAAAATTCCAAAGAGGACCCCCAAAAAAACACCACAAGAAGCCCCTAAAAAATCCCGATAAAATTGGGGTAGATGCCCCAAAAAATCTTCCAAAAAAGCCCCAAAAATACCGAAAAATCCGCGGGGGAAACCCCCAAAAAAATCCCCCCTCAAACCACCACCAAATAACCCCAAAACGCCCAAAAAATTCCCTTTAAAAAAACCCCAAAATCCCAAAAAATTCCCTCAGACCGCGGCCCTCGCTACCTGCAGGGCGAGCACGAGGCGCAGCAGGTCCGTGATGACGTCATCGGTGCCGAGCTCGAGGCTGAGCAGCGCCAGGAGGCGGAACAGGGCCCGGAAGTGCTCGGGGGAGCCCGGGCACAGGCGGCACACCCGGAACGCGTGGCACAGCAGCGCCGAGCCGTGCTGAGGGGAAAAAGTGCGAAATTTGGGGTTTTTCTGGGATTTTTGGGGTTGGGGAATTTTTTAGGATTTTTTGGTGATTTTTCAGGGAGTTTTTGGGGGGATTTCTGAGGGGCTGCAGCGCCAGGAGGGGGAACAGGGCCGGCAGTGCTGAGGGGAGCCCGGGCACAGGCGGCACACCCGGAACGCGTGGCACAGCAGCGCCGAGCCGTGCTGAGGGCAAAAAATGGGAAATTTGGGGTTTTTCTGGGATTTTTGGGGTTGGGGAATTTTGGGTGATTTTTCGGTGATTTTTCAGGGAGTTTTGGGGGGATTTTTACTGGGTTTTGGGCTGTCTGAGGGAATGCAGGGCCCGGAATTGCTGAGGGGAGCCCGGGCACAGGCGGCACACCCGGAACGCGTGGCACAGCAGCGCCGAGCCGTGCTGAGGGCAAAAAATGGGAAATTTGGGGTTTTTCTGGGATTTTTGGGGTTGGGGAAGTTTTTAGGATTTTTCTGTGATTTTTCAGGGAGTTTTTGGGAGATTTTTACTGGGTTTTGGGGCTGTTTGAGGGGATGCAGGGCCCAGCAGTGCTGAGGGGAGCCCGGGCACATGCGACACACCCGGAACGCGTGGCACAGCAGCGCCGAGCCGTGCTGAGGGCAAAAAATGGGAAATTTGGGGTTTTTCTGGGATTTTTGGGGTTGGGGAATTTTTTAGGATTTTTCTGTGATTTTTCAGGGAGTTTTTGGGGGATTTTTACTGGGTTTTGGGGCTGTTTGAGGGAATGCAGGGCCCGGCAGTGCTGAGGGGAGCCCGGGCACAGGCGGCACACCCGGAACGCGTGGCACAGCAGCGCCGAGCCGTGCTGAGGGGGAAAAGTGCGAAATTTGGGGTTTTTCTGGGATTTTTGGGGTTGGGGAATTTTTTATGATTTTTTGGTGATTTTTCAGTGATTTTTCAGGGAGTTTTTGGGGGATTTTTACTGGGTTTTGGGGCTGTGTGAGGGGCTGCAGGGCCCGGCAGTGCTGAGGGGAGCTCGAGACACAGCAGCGCTGAGATGGCCTGAGGGGAAAAAATGGCAATTTTGGGACATTTTTAGGGTTTTTTAAGTCTTGGGAACCTGTGGAATTTTTTATGATTTGTTGGGATTTTTTTTAGGATTTTTGGGGAATTTTTTTAGGATTTTTTTAGGATTTTTCAGTGATTTTTTCAGGTTTTTTGGTGGGTTTTTGAAGAATTTTTTGGTGATTTTCCAGTGATTTTTTCGGTGGTTTTGGGGGGTCATTTATTTCATTTTTTGGGCATTTTTGAGAAGACTTTTGGGGTTTTTCATGGTTTTGGGGCTGTTTGAGGGGATGCAGGGCCCGGCAGTGCTGAGGGCAGAAAATGGCGAAATTTGGGGTTTTTTGAGGGGTTTGGGGATTTAGGAACTTGTGGAATTTTTCGGGATTTTTTTGTGGCTTTTTGGACATTTTGGGGGATTTTTCAGTGATTTTTGGGGTTGGAGGTTTTTCTTTTTTGAGGGTTTTCTTGGGAATTCTTTGGGGGTTTTTTTGTGATTTTAGGAGATTTTTTGGGGATTTTTCAGGATGTTGACATTTGAAGGGATTCCTGGTGGTTTCTGGGGGATTTTTTAGGGGTTTTGGGGGCATTTTTAGACAATTTTTGGTGAATTTTCTTGGATATTTGGGGCGATTTTTTGGGGGGTTTTCTTGGATTTTTGAGGGTTTTTCTGGGCTTATTTTTGGTGGATTTTTAGGGATTTTTAAATTATTTTTGGGGGATTTTTCATGGATTTTTGGGGTTTTTTTTTGAGGGAGGGATTTAGAGGAATTTTTTTAGGAGGAATTTTTTGGGGGAATTTCTGGGATTTGGGGATTTTTTTGGCATTTTTTAGGATTTTTGGGGGGATTTTTTTAAAGAATTTTCATGGATTTTTGGGGTGGTTTTGAAACATTTTTCGGGAATATTCCTGGATTTTTTTTTTTCTTTTTTTTTTAGATTTTTTGGAGAATTTCTTTTTTTATTTCTGGCGGATTTGGGGAATTTTTAAGGATTTTTTGGAGTTTTTTGGGATTTCTTTGGGAAATGAGCTGAAATCCCAAATCCTTGGCATTTTCCCAGATTTGGCCACCTCAGGACACCCCAAAATTGGGAAAATTGTGGAGAATTTGGGATTTTTCCAGACCTTTTTCATGAAGACGGAATCCTGGCGGGAACATTTCTCCACCTTCAGCTTCAGCAGCGAAACGTCGGTGATGGAACTGCAGGAAAATCCAAAAAATCCCCAAAAAATCAGAATTTCCCAAATTCTGGAAAAAATCTGAGAAAATTCTGAAAAAAAAAATTGTGTAAAAAATCTAAAAAAAATGGTGTAAAAATTCTGAAAAAATCTGAAAAAATTGTGTAAAAAGTCTGAAAAAATCTGGGAAAATTCTGAAAAAATCTGTAAAAAATGATGGAAAAATTCCGAAAAAATCTGGAAAAATTCCTGAAAAATCTTGAAAAAGGTCCTGAAAAAAATCTGAAAAATTGACTAAAAATTCTGAAAAAGTTCTGGAAAAATCCTGAAAAAATCTGAAAAAAAAAATTGTGTAAGAGTTCTGAAAAAAAATTGTGTAAAAATCCTGAAAAAATCTGGGAAAATTGCCTAAAAATTCTGAAAAAATTCTGAAAAAATCTGGAAAAATCCTAAAAAAATCCTGAAAAAAATCCTGAAAAAACCCGAGCAAACCCCAGTGATTTTGTACCAAAAAGTGGAATTTTTTGGAATATTTTTGTGGATATTTCAGGATGTTTGCTGACCTGGCGGGCGCAGGCGGGGCCACAGGCGGCGTCGGTCGAGGAAGGTGCCGAGGATGTCGAGGATGAAGATTGGCAGTGCCAGCCACAGGGGATGGTGAAAAAAATTGTGTAAAAATTCTGAAAAATTGTGTAAAAATTCTGAAAAAGAATCTGAAAGAATTCTGAAAAAATGTGTAAAAAATTCCGTAAAAATTCTGAAAAAATTGTGTAAAAAATCTGAAAAATTGGTGTAAAAATTCTGAAAAAGATCTTGAAAAAAATCTGAAAAAAATCTGAAAAATTGTATAAAAATTCTGAAAAAATTCTGAAAAAATTCTGAAAAAAAATGTGTAAAAAGTCTGAAAAAAATTCTGAAAAAATTCTGTAAAGATTCTGTAAAAATTCTGAAAAAATTGTGAAAAAAATCTGAAAAAATTGTGTAAAAAATCTGAAACAATTGTGTAAGAATTGTGCAGAAATTCTGAAAAAAGCTATTAGAAATTCTGAAAAAATCTGAAAAAAATTGTGTAAAAAATTCTGAAAAATTCTGAAGAAAAATCTGAAAAAATTCCGAAAAAAATCCAGCAAAGCCCAATGAATTTTCCCACTCCAAATGGCCAAATGTGGATTTTTTCAGGATGTTTGCTGCCCTGGCGGGCGCAGGTGGAGCCAGAGGCGGCGTCGGTCGAGGAAGGTGCCGAGGATGTCGAGGATGAAGATCGGCAGCGCCAGCCACAGGAGATGGTGAAAAAAATTGTGTAAAAACACTGAAAAAAATCCGAAAATTTGTGTAAAAATTCCGTAAAAAAATCTGAAAAAATTGTGTAAAGATTCTGTAAAAATTCTGAAAAACTTGTGAAAAAAAATCTGAAAAAAATTGTGTAAAAAATCTGAAACAATTGTGTAAGAATTGTGCAGAAATTCTGAAAAAAGCTATTAGAAATTCTGAAAAAAATCTGAAAAAATTGTGTAAAAATTCTGAAAAAATTCTGAAGAAAAATCTGAAAAATTCCGAAAAAAATCCAGCAAAGCCCAATGAATTTTCCCACTCCAAATGGCCAAATGTGGATTTTTTCAGGATGTTTGCTGCCCTGGCGGGGCGCAGGCAGGGCTGGAGGCGGTGTCGGTCGAGGAAGGCGCCGAGGATGTCGAAGATGAAGATTGGCAGCGCCAGCCACAGCAGGGGGTGAAAACAATTGTGTAAAAATTATGAAAAAAATCTGAAAAATTGTGTAAAAATTCTGAAAAAAATCTGAAAAAATTCTGAAAAAGTCTGAAAAATTGGTGTAAAAGTTCTGAAAAAAATCCTGAAAAAAATCTGAAAAAAATCTGGAAAGTGTGTAAAAATTCTGAAAAAAAGCTGAAAAAAATTGTGTAAAAATTCTGAAAAAATTGTGTAAAAAATCTGGAAAATTGGTGTAAAAATTCAGAAAAAAATCTGAAAAATTTGTGTAAAAATTCTGAAAAAAAATCTGAAAAATTTGTGTAAAAATTCTGAAAAAAATTGTGTAAAAAATCTGAAAAATTGGTGTAAAAATTCTGTAAAAATTCTGAAAAAAAGTGAAAAAATTTTGAAAAAATTGTGTAAAAAATCTGGAAAAATTGTGTAAAAATTCTGTAAAAAATTCTGAAAAAATTGTGTAAAAATTCTAAAAAAATTGTGTAAAGCTTCTGTAAAAATGGTGTAAAAATTCTGAACAAAAAATTTGGAAAAATTACTGAAAAATCTTGAAAAAACCCTGAAAAAATCTAAAAAATTGCCTGAAAATTCTGAAAAAAATCTGGAAAAATCCCGAAAAAAAACCCCCAGCAAACCCCAGTAATTTTGTACCAAAAAGTGGAATTTTTGTGGATTTTTTTAGGATTTTGCTGACCTGGCGGGGCGCAGGCGGGGCCGCAGGCGGCGTCGGTCGAGGAAGGCGCCGAGGATGTCGAGGATGAAGATCGGCAGCGCCAGCCACAGGAGATGGTGAAAAAAATTGTGTAAAAATTATGAAAAAAATGTGTAAAAAACTTGGAAAATTGGTGTAAAAATTCTGAAAAGAATCCTAAAAAAGTTCTGAAAAATTGTGTAAAAATTCTGAAAAAAATCTGAAAAAAATGGTATAAAAATTCTGTAAAAAATCCTGAAAAAGATGTGTAAAAAATTGCGTAAAAATTCTGAAAATAGTGTAAAAATTCTGAAAAAAATTGTGAAGAATTGGTGTTAAGATTCTGAAAAAATCCTAAAAAAATTCTGAGAAAAATCCTGAAAAAAATCTGAAAAAAATGGTGTAAAAATTCTGAAAAAAATGTGTAAAAATTCGGAAAAAATCTGAAAAAAATCTGGGAAAAATCTGAAAAAAAAATCTGGGAAAATTCTGAATAAAAATTGTGTAAAAATTCTGAAAAAATCTGAAAAATTCTGAAAAAAAATCCCGAAAAAAACCCCAGCAAAGCCCAGTGAATTCTCCCACCCCAAAAGCCAAAAAGTGGAATTTTTTGGAATATTTTTGTGGATATTTTCAGGATGTTTTCTGACCTGGCGGGGCGCAGGCGGGGCCGCAGGCGGCGTCGGTCGAGGAAGGCGCCGAGGATGTCGAGGACGAAGATTTGCAGCTGCGGCTCCGGGAGCAGCGCCGGCGACAGCAGCCGCTCCAGGAACGCCCCCGGCAGCGCCGTCAGGAGGCTGCTGCACTGCAGCCCCGAGGACACCTGGGAATAAAAGTGAGATTTTAGAAATTTATAGAAATAACCTAAAAAACGCAAAGAAAATCGCAAAAAATTTGGCGAAATTGCGCAAAAAATAAACCCTAAAAATGGCAAAGAATTCCCCAAAACGCCCCTAAAATCCCAAAGGATTTACAGAAATCCTCCCAAAACCCCAATGGAAAATCTGCCCCAAAGAGCTCTGAAATTGCAAAGAATTCCCCAAAAATCAACCCCAAAAATCAGAAATAATTCCCCAAAAATCCCGAAGTATTTACAGAAATCAGCAAGAAAACCAAAAAAAAATTAAAATGTCCCAAAGAATTCCCAGAAATGCCCAAAAAACCCCAAAGGATTCGCAGAAATCACCAAAAACGCCCCCAAAAAAAACCCCAAAATCAGAAATAATTCCCCAAAACGCCCCTGAAATCCCAAAGAATTTACAGAAATCAGCAAAAAAACAAAAAAAAAATTAAAATGTCCCAAAGAATTCCCAGAAATGCCCAGAAAACCCCAAAGATTCACAGAAATCACCAAAAAACGCCCCAAAGAATTCCCAAATCTCCCCAAAAAATCCCAAAACAATTCCCAAAAATCTCCCCTAAAATCCCAAAGAATTCCCAAAAATCCTCCCAAAACCCCAATGGAAAATCTGCCCCAAAAAGCTCTGAAACTGCAAAGAATTCCCCAAAAAAAACCCCAAAAAATCAGAAATAATTCCCCAAAAATCCCGAAGTATTTACAGAAATCAGCAAAAAAAACCAAAAAAATTTAAAATATCCCAAAGAATTCCCAGAAATGCCCAAAAAACCCCAAAGGATTCACAGAAATCACCAAAAACACTCCAAAGAATTCCCCAAACCATTCCAACCAAAACCTGGAAACAAAACCCCAAAATTTGTTCTGAAATTCCCAAATTCATCCCAAAAATATCAATGGAAAAGAACTCCCTGAAATCAAACAAAAAATGAAAAAAATCCACAAAAAAAATCCCAAAAATTCTCAAAAAAACCCCAAAAATTCCCAAAAAAACCCCAAAAATTCCCTAAAAACTCCCTAAAAACGAAGGACACCTGGGAAATGGGGAAAATGAGGATATCCAGGGGAAAAGTGAGAAAAACAGCAGGGAAAAAAATAAAAAAAGCAAAAAAAAAAATCCCAAAGAATTCCCAAAAAATCTCCCCCAAATTCCAAAAGAGCTCCAAAAAATCCCATCAAAAATTCCCCAAAAATGGAAAAATTCAAAGAAATTTCTTAGGGAAAAAAAAAACCCCACAAAAAGCAGAACCCCCCTAAATCCCAAAGAATTCCCCAAAAAATTCAGGGTAAAAATCTCAAAAGAAATCCTAAAAATCAGCCCTAAAATCCCAAAAAAATCTAGGGGAAAAGAACCCCAAAAATTTACAAAAAATGGCCAAAAATCCACCAAAAATCGCAAAAAAAAAAAAAAAACCAAAAAAAAAAAAAACCAAAGAATTCCCAAAAAATTCCGGGAAAAAAAAAATCCTGGAAAAAAAAATCCCCCCAAAATTCCAGGGGGAAAATCTCTCAAAAATCCCAAATAATTCCCAAAAATTCGGGGAAAAAAACCCCAAAAAAATCTCACCAAGAGAAATCTCAACGAATTCTCAAAATTCCTCCCAAAAAAATGCCCAAAATCCCCCCCAAAAATGCAGAAATTTTAAAGAATTTCCAAAAAATCCTGGGAAATAATTCCTGGAACTTCAAAAAATTCCCCAAAAATCCTTGAAAAAAATCCTAAAATTCTGATGAATCTTGAAAAAAAGCAAAAAACCCAAGAAATTCCCAAAAAAATCCCAAAAATCACCCCCAATTTTCTAAAGAATTTGTAAAAATCAAAAAAAAAAACCTAAAAAATCCCCACAAATTTGCAAAAATCCCAAGAAAGACGGTGAAAAATGGAAAAATCCCTCCAAAAAAAAACCCCAAAATCCCAAAGAATTCACAGAAATTACGAAAAATCTTTAAATGCCCCCAAAACCCCCAAAGAATTGGGGAAAATTCCAAAAAATTCCCCCAAAATCCAGGAAAAGAACCACGAAATCCCCAAAATCTACCCCAAAAAAATTCCCAAAGAATTCCCAAAAATTGTGAGAAAAATCCCAAAGAATTCCCAAAAATCCCAAAAGAAATCCCAAAGAATTCCCAAAAATCATCAGAAAAATCCCAAAAAATTCCCAAAAATCGTGAGAAAAATCCCAAAGAATTCCCAAAATCTCCCCGAAAATCCCAAAGAATTCCTAAAAATCCTGAAAAAAATCCCAAAGAATTCCCAAAAATCTCCCCCAAAATGCCCCAATCCCAAAGAATCCCAAAATATTTCAGGAAAAATCCCCTAAAATCCCAAAAAAACCCCCAAAAACAAAAAATCCAAAACAAAAATAATCCTAAAAAATTCACAAAAAATTTTGGGGAAGAATCCAAAAAATCCTGGGAAAAAAAAAAAACCAAAAAATCCAAATTAACCCCCAAAACTCCTAAAATCCCACAGAATTCCCACACAAACCCCCCCAAAAATTCTAAAAATTCCCCCAAAAAATCTTCAAATTCCAAATAATCCCCAAAAATCTTGAAAAAAATCCCAAAAAATTCACAAAATTCTTCCAAAACTCCCAAAAAATCTCCCCCAAAAATCCTAAAAATTCCCCCAAAAATCTTCAAATTCCAAAGAATCCCCAAAAATCTTGAAAAAATCCCAAAAAATTCACAAAAATCTTCCAAAATCCTAAAAATTCCCCCAAAATTCCTAAAAATTCCCCCAAAAATCTTCAAATTCCAAAGAATTCCCAAAAATCCTGAAAAAAACTCCCAAACAATTCACAAAAATCTTCCAAAATTCCCAAAAAATCTCCCCCAAAAATCCTAAAAATTCCCCCAAAAATCTTCAAATTCCAAAGAATCCCCAAAAATCTGGAAAAAATCCAAAAAAATTCACAAAAATCTTCCAAAATTTTCAAAAAATCTCCCCCAAAAATCCTAAAAATTCCCCCAAAAATCTTAAAATTCCAAAGAATCCCCAAAAATCTGGAAAAAAATCCCAAAAAATTCACAAAAATCTTCCGAAATTCCCAAAAAATCTCCCCCAAAAACCCTAAAAATTCCCCAAAAAATCTTCAAATTCCAAAGAATCCCCAAAAATCTGGAAAAAAATCCCAAAAAATTCACAAAAATCTTCCAAAATCCTAAAAATTCCCCCAAAAAATCTTGAAAAAAAATCCCAAAAAATTCACAAAAATCTTTCAAAATTCCCAAAAATTCTCCCCCAAAATTCTGAAATCTTCAAGAATTCCTGAAAAACTTCAGGAAAAAACTCCTCAAAGTTTCAAGAATTGCCCCAAAATTCCCAAAAAAGTGGAAATTCCTTGGAATTTTTGGGATTTTTTGGGATTTTGGGGAATTTGTGGCACCTGGAGCAGGGATTTGAGCAGCATGATCTGGGTCAGGCGGTTCCGCGTCTCCTTCCTGCAAAACAAAAGCCCAAAATTGGGGAAAATCCAAAAAACTTGAAATAAAAATAAAAAATAAAAGATGGGAAAATCTCAGGAGGTGAAAAAACCCAAATCCCAAAGAATTCCCAGGGCTGGGGATGGTGAAATCCCAGAAAAACCCAAATTCACCCCAAAAAAACCCAAATATCCCAAAGCAAAAATGATTCCGAAAACCTTCAAATGTTAAATGCCCAAAGTTCCCAAAATCCCCAAAAAATCCCCCCAAAAAACCCCAAAATTCACCCCCAAACCCCCCAAAAATCCCAAATTAAAATAATTCCAAAAATCTTCAAATGTTAAATGCCCAAAGTTCCCAAAATCCCCAAAAAATCCCCCAAAAAAAACCCCAAATTCACCCCAAAAAAACCAAAAATCCCAAATCCAAAATGATTCCAAAAAGCTTCAAATCTTAAATGCCAGAAGTTCCCAAATTCTCAAACCACAAAAAAATCCCAAAAACCCCAAATGCCAAAGAATTCCCAGGGCTGGGAATGGTTCAATCCCATAAAAACCCCAAATTCACCCCAAAAAAGCCCAAAAATCCCAAAGCAAAAATGATTCCACAAATCTTCAAATGTTAAATCCCAAAAGTTCCCAAAATCCCAAAAAATCCCCACAAAAACCCCAAAATTCACCCCAAAAACCCCAAATCAAAAATGATTCCAAAAAGCTTCAAATCTTAAATCCCAAAGAATTCCCAAAATCCCAAAAAAATCCCAAAATCCCAAACCACAAACAATCCCAAAACCCCAAAAAAGCCCCAAAATCCCAAATCCCAAATTCTCAAACAACCAAAAATCCCAAAACCAAACAAAACCCCGAATCCCGAAAATCCTAAAAAACCCAAATCCCAAAAATCCCAGAAAAACCCCAAATTCCAGAGAATTCCCAGGGCTGGGAATGGTTCAATCCCATAAAAACCCCAAATTCACCCCTAAAAACCCCAAAATCCCAAAGCAAAAATGATTCCTAAAACCTTCAAATCCTAAATCCCAAAAGTTCCCAAAATCCCCCCAAAAAATCCCAAAACCCCAAAAAAGCCCCAAAATCCCAAATCCCGAATTCTCAAACCACAAAAAATCCCAAAAATCCCAGAAAAGCCCCAAATCCCAGAGAATTCCCAGGGCTGGGAATGGTTCAATGCCACAAAAACCCCGAATTCACCCCAAAAAAACCAAAATCCCAAAGCAAAAATGATTCTTAAAACCTTCAAATCTTAAATCCCAAAAGTTCCTAAAATCCCCAAAAAATCCCCAAAAAAGGCCCAAAATTCACCCAAAAAACCCCCAAAAATCCCAATCCAAAATGATTCCAAAAACCTTCAAATCTTAAATCCCAAATAAGGCCCAAAAAAGCCCCAAAAAGTCCCAAAAAAGCCCCGAAAAAAGGCCCAAAATCCCAAATCCCAAACTCTCAAACCACAAAAAATCCCAAAAAATCCCAAAAATCCCAGAAAAGCCCCAAATCCCAGAGAATTCCCAGGGCTGGGAATGGTTCAATCCCATAAAAACCCCAAATTCACCCCAAAAAAACTCCAAAAATCCCAAAGCAAAAATGATTCCTAAAACCTTCAAATCTTAAATCCCAAAAGTTCCCAAAATCCCCCAAAAAATCCCCACAAAAGCCCCAAAATTCCAAATTCTCAAACCACCAAAAATCCCAAAACCAAAGAAAAACCCCAAATCCAGGGAATTTCGGGAATTTGGGGAACTCCGGGAATTCCTGCTGTGGGAATTTTTGGGAATTTTTGGGGAATTTTTGGGAATTCTCGGGAAGGGGGGCAGGGCTCACCCGTCAGGCTCGGCTCCGGGCTCCGGGATATTTGGGAATTTTGGGGGAATTTTAGGAATTTTTAGGAATTCTGGGAATTGGGGGCGGGGCTCACCCGTCAGGCTCGGCTCCGGGCTCCGGGATATTCCCAAAATATTCTGAATTTTTTTGGAATTTTTGGGAATTGTTGGGAATTCCAGGGATGGGGGGTCAGGGCTCACCCGTCAGGCTCGGCTCTGGGGTCCGGGAAATTCCGGGAATGTTGGGAATGCCGGGAATTTTTGGGAATTGTTGGGAATTCCGGGGATGGGGGGTCAGGGCTCACCCGTCAGGCTCGGCTCCGGGATGTTCCGGGAATGTTGGGAATTTTTGGGGATTTTTGGGATTTTTTGGGAATTCTGGGAATGGGGGTGTCAGTTCTCACCCGTCAGGCTCGGCTCCGGGCTCCAGGAAATTCTGGGAATGTTGGGAATGCCGGGAATTTTGGGGAATTTTTGGGATTTGGGGTCAGGGCTCACCCGTCAGCCTTGGCTCCAGGTTCTGGGATATTCTCAAAATATTCGGAATTTTTGAAGGAATTTTTGGGAATTGTTGGGAATTCCAGGGATGGGGGGCAGGGCTCACCCGTCAGGCTCGGCTCCGGGCTGTTCCCGAAATTTTCGGAAATTTTGGGGAATTTTTGAGGAATTTTGGGAATTCCAGGGATGGGGGGTCAGGGCTCACCTGTCAGGCTCGGCTCCAGGAAGTTCCGGGAATGTTGGGAATTTTTGGGGAATTTTTGGGAATTTTTTTGGAATTCCAGGGAATGGGGGGGTGGGGCTCACCCGTCAGGCTCGGCTCCGGGCTCCGGGATATTCCCGAAATATTCGGAATTTTTGGGGAATTTTTGGGAATTTTTGGGATTTGGGGTCAGGGCTCACCTGTCAGGCTTGGCTCCAGGTTCTGGGATATTCTCAAAATATTCGGAATTTTTGAAGGAATTTTTGGGAATTTTTTGGAATTCCAGGGATGGGGGGTCAGGGCTCGCCCGTCAGGCTCGGCTCCGGGCTGTTCCCGAAATTTTCGGAATTTTTGGGGAATTTTTGAGGAATTTTGGGAATTCCAGGGATGGAGGGTCAGGGCTCACCTGTCAGGCTTGGCTCTGGGAAGTTCCGGGAATGTTGGGAATTTTTGGGGAATTTTTGGGAATTTTTGGGAATTCCAGGGATGGGGGGGTCAGGGCTCACCCATCAGGCTCGGCTCCGGGAAGTTCCCGAAATTTTCGGAAATTTTGGGGAATTTTTGAGGAATTTTGGGAATTCCAGGGATGGGGGGTCAGGGCTCACCCGTCAGGCTCGGCTCCAGGAAGTTCCGGGAATGTTGGGAATTTTTGGGGATTTTTGGGATTTTTTGGGAATTCTGGGAATGGGGGTGTCAGTTCTCACCCGTCAGGCTCGGCTCTGGGCTCTGGGAAGTTCCGGGAATGTTGGGAATGCCGGGAATTTTTGGGAATTTTTGGGATTTGGGGTCAGGGCTCACCTGTCAGGCTCGGCTCCGGGCTCCGGGAAGTTCTGGGAATGTTGGGAATGCCAGGAATTTTTGGGAATTTTGGGGAATTTTTGGGATTTGGGGTCAGTTCTCACCCGTCAGGCTCGTCTCCAGGCTCCGGGATGTTCCCGAAATTTTCGGAATTTTTGGGAATTTTTGGGAATTTTGGGAATCGGGGATGGGGCTCACCTGTCAGGCTCAGCTCCTGGCTCCGGGATATTTGGGGAATTTTGGGGAATTTTTAGGATTTTTTAGGAATTTTGGGATTTGGGGGCAGTTCTCACCCGTCAGGCTCGGCTCCGGGATATTCCCGAAATATTCGGAATTTTTGGGAATTTTTAGGAATTGTTGGGAATTGGGGTTGGGGCTCACCCGTCAGGCTCAGCTCCTGGCTCCGGGATATTCGGGAATTTTGGGGAATTTTGGGGGATTTTTAGGAATTTTTAGGAATTTTGGGAATTGAGGACAGGGCTCACCCGTCAGCCTTGGCTCCAGGCTCCGGGATATTCCCGAAATATTCGGAATTTTTGAGGAATTTTTGAGGAATTTTGGGAATTCCAGGGATGGGGGGTCAGGGCTCACCTGTCAGGCTCGGCTCCGGGAAGTTCCGGGAATGTTGGGAATTTTTGGGGAATTTTTGGGAATTCCAGGGAAGGGGGGCGGGGCTCACCCATCAGGCTCGGCTCCGGGCTGTTCCGGGAAGTTTTGGGAATGTTGGGAATTTTTGAGGAATTTTGGGAATTCCAGGGACGGGGGTCAGGGCTCACCCGTCAGGCTCGGCTCCAGGCTCCAGGACATTCCCAAAATATTCAGAGTTTTTGGGAATTTTTGGGAATTTTCGGGATTTGGGGTCAGTTCTCACCCATCAGGCTCGGCTCCAGGCTCTCGGATATTCTCAAAATATTCGGAATTTTTGGGGAATTTTTGGGAATTGTTGGGAATTTTTGGGATTTGGGGTCAGTTCTCACCCGTCAGGCTCAGCTCCAGGCTCCAGGATGTTCCCGAAATTTTCGGAATTTTTGGGAATTTTTGGGAATTGTTGGGAATTCCAGGGATGGGGGGTCAGGGCTCACCCGTCAGACTCGGCTCCGGGCTGTTCCGGGAAATTCCGGGAATGCTGGGAATGCCGGGAATTTTGGGGAATTTTTGGGATTTGGGGGCGGGGCTCACCCGTCAAGCTCGGCTCCGGGCTGCGGGATATTCGGGAATTTTGGGGGAATTTTAGGAATTTTTAGGAATTCTGGGAATTGGGGTCAGTTCTCACCCGTCAGGCTCGGCTCCGGGCTGTTCCGGAATGTTCCGGGAATGCTGGGAATGCCGGGAATTCTCGGGGATGGGCACCTTGTTGATGATGAACACCATCACCTCCGACTGCTGGTACGGCGGCAGCGTCGCCGAGAACGAGCCTGGGAAACAAAAACAGCAACGGCGGGAATGGAAACAGCGGGAACGGGAATGGGGATGGGAATAATGGGAATAATGGGAATGGGAATGGGGATGGGAGTGGGAATGGGAATGGGAATGGGGATGGGAATAATGGGAATGGGGAATGGGAATGGGAATAATGGGAATGGGGATGGGAATGGGAATGGGGATGGGAATGGGAATGGGGATGGGAATGGGAATGGGAATGGGAATAATGGTGGGAATGGGAATGGGAATGGGAATGGGAATGGGAATGGGAAGGGGAATGGGGATGGGAATGGCAATGGGAATAATGGGAATAATGGGAATGGGAATGGGAATGGGAATGGGGATGGGATTGGGGATGGGAATGGGAATAATGGTGGGAATGGGATTGGGGATGGCAATGGGGATGGGAATGGGAATGGGAATAATGGTGGGAATGGGAATAATGGCAATGGGAATGGGAATGGGAAGGGCGATGGGAATGGGAATGGCGATGGGAATAATGGGAATGACAATGGGAATAATGGGAATGACAGTGGGAATGGGAATGGGAACGACAATGGGAATGACAATGGGAATAATGGTGGCAATGACAATGGGAATAACAATGGGAATGGGAATGGGAGTGGGGATGGGAATGGGGATGACAATGGGAATGGGAATGGCAATGGCAATGGGAATTACAATGGGAATTACAATGGGGATGGGGATGGGAATGGGAATGGGGATGGGAATGGGAATGGGGATGGCAATGGGAATGATGGGAATGGGGATGGGAATGGGAATGGCAATGGGAATAATGGTGGGAATGGGAATGGCAATGGGAATGACAGTGGGAATGGGAATGGGAATGACAGTGGGAATGGCAATGGGGATGGGAATGGGAATGGGAATGGGAACGGGGATGGCGATGGGGATGGGAATGGGAATGGGAATGGCAATGGGAATGGGAATGGGAGTGGGAGTGGGAATGGGAATGGGAATGGGAATGGGGATGGGAATGGGAATGGGAATGGTGATGGGGATGGGAATGGGAGTGACAGTGGGAATGGGAATGGCAATGGGAATGGGAATGGCAATGGGAATGGCAATGGGAATAATGGGAATGGGGATGGGAATGGGAATGGGAACGGGGATGGCAGTGGGAATGGGAATGGGGATGCCAATGGGAATAATGGGAATGGGAATGGGAATGGGAATGGGAATGGCAATGGGAGTGGCAATGGGAATGGCAATGGGAATGGGGATGGGAATGGGAACGGGGATGGGAATGGGAAGAACAATGGGAATGGCAATGGGAATAATGGGAATAATGGGAATGGCAATGGGAATGGGAATGGGAGTGACAGTAGGAATGGGAATGGGAATGGGAAGGGGAATGGCAATGGGAATGGGGATGGGAATGGGAATGGGAATGGCAATGGGAATGGCAATGGGAATGGGAATGGCAATGGGAATGGCAATGGCAATGGGAATGGGAATGGGGATGGGAATGGCAATGGGGATGGGGATGGGGATGGGAATGGCAATGGGAATGGGGATGGCAATGAGAATGGGAATGGGAATAATGGTGGGAATGACAATGGGAGTGACAGTGGGAATGGGAATGGCAATGGGAATGGCAATGGCAATGGGAATGGGAATGGCAATGGCAATGGCAATGGGAATGGGAATGGGAATGAGAATGACAGTGGGAATAATGGTGGGAATGGGGATGGGAATGGGAATGGGAATGGGAATGGGAATGACAATGGGAATGGGAATGGGAATGGCAGTCGGAATGGGAATGGGGATGGGAATGGGAATGGGGATAGGAATGGGAATGGGAATAATGGTGGGAATGGGGATGGGAATGGCGACGGGAATGGGAATGGGAATGGGAATAATGGGAATGGGAATGGGAATGATCAATGGGAATGATCAATGGGAATGGGAATGGGAATGGGAATGGGAATGACAGTGGGAATGGGAATGGGGATGGGAATAATGGTGGGAATGGCAATGGGAATGGGAATGGGAACGGGAATGGGAATGATGGGAATGGGGATGGGGATGGGAATGGGGATGGGAATGGGAATGGGAATGGGAATAATGGTGGGAATGGCAATGGGAATGGGAATGGGAATGGGAATGACAGTGGGAATGGGAATGGGGATGGGAATAATGGTGGGAATGGCAATGGGAATGGGGATGGGGATGGGAACGGGGATGGCAGTGGGAATGGGAATGGCAATAATGGTGGGAATGGCAATGGGAATGGGAATGGGAATGACGGTGGGAATCACAATGGGAATCACAATGGGAATGACAATGGGAATGACAGTGGGAATGGCAACAGGAATAATGGTGGCAGTGACAATGGGAATGGCAGTGGGGATGCCATTGGGAATGGTGGGAATGGTGGGAATTAATGGGATCAGGAATGATGGGAATAATGGCAATGATAGAACCAGGAATAATGGAAATAACCACGGGAATAATGGGAATGTTGGGATTAACAGGGATGGGAATGATGGGGATGATGGGAATTAATGGGGATGATGGGAATGGTGGGAATGAAAAGGAATGGGAATGATGGGAATGATGGAAATGATGGAAATTATTGGGAATGAGATTGGGAACGGGAATGGTGGGAATAGGGGGAAAAACAGGAGTGGGAAAATTGGGAATGATGGGAAATTCGGGAATGATGGGAATAAGGGGGGGAGTAATGGGAATGAATGGGAATGAGGGGAATAACGGGAATGACGATGGGATTGGGAATGATGGGAATGGTGGGAACAAGAATGCTGGGAATGGGAATAATGGGAATGATGGGAATGGGAATTATGGGAATGATGGGAATGGGAAAAAATGGGAATTATGGGAATGGGAATAATGGGAATGGGAATTATGGGAATGATGGGAATGGGAATGATGGGAATGGGAATTATGGGAATTATAGGAATGGGAATGATGGGAATGGGAATTATGGGAATAATGGGAATTATGGGAATTATGGGAATGGGAACAATGGGAATTATGGGAATGGGAATTATGGGAATGATGGGAATGGGAATAATGGGAATTATGGGAATTATGGGAATGGGAATAATGGGAATTATAGGAATGGGAATTATGGGAATGGGAATTATGGGAATAATGGGAACAATGGGAATTATGGGAATGGGAATAATGGGAATTATGGGAATGGGAATAAGGGGAATTATGGGAATGGGAATTATGGGAATTATGGGAATAATGGGAATAATGGGAATGATGGGAATGATGGGAATGGGAAAAAATGGTAGAAACAATGGGAATGGTGGGAATCAATGGGAATAATGGGAATGAATGGGAATAATGGGAATGGGAATGAGAGGAATGGTGGAAATAATGGGAATAATGGGAATAACAACAAGAATAGTGGGAAGGGTGGGAATGACGGTGGGAATAATGGGAATGGTGGGAATTACGGGATTAACAGGGGTGGGAATGGTGGGGGCAATGGGAATGATGGGAAAATGCAGAAATACCAAGAAATGCCAGAAAAATCCCAGAAAACCAGGAAAAATCCCAGGAAATATCCCAGGAAACCCTGGAAAATCCAAGAAAAGTCCCAGAAAATCATGGGCCACCCCAGAAAGATCCAAGGAAAACATGGAAAATCCAAGAAAAGTCCTGGAAACTCATGGAAAATCCCCAGAAAAATCCCAGAAAAATCCAAGGAAAACATGGAAAATCCAAGAAAAGTCCTGGAAACTCATGGAAAATCCCACCAAACCATGGAAAATCCCGGGAAAATCCTGGAAAATCCCATGAAACCATAAAAAAACCCCTGAAAAATGCCTGAAAATCCTATAAAACCCAAGAAAACCATGGAAAATCTTAGGGAAAACCCCCAAAAATTAGAAAACCCACGAAAAATCCCATTGAAAAAATCCCAGAAAAAAATCCCATCAAAACCCTGGAAAACTCGGGAATCTCCAGAAAATCCCCCCAAAATCCCATAAAACCATTAAAAAAAATGTGTTAAATTCCATTAAAAACCCCATTAAATCCCCTCCCAAAATCCATGAAAATCCCATTTAATTCCATAAAATCCCAGAAACATCCCAGAAAAACCCCATAAAACCACGGAAAATCCTTGAAAAATCCCAGAAAATCAAATTCTAACCCCCAAAAAATCCCAGAAAACAATGAAAAATCCTTGAAAAATTCCCAAAAATCTGCAAAAAATCCCAGAAAAATCCCCAAAACCACCAAAAAACCCCAGAAAAATCCTATTTAAATCCCACTGAATTCTATTATAAAAACCCCCAAAAAATCCCATTGAAATCCCAAAAAATTCCAATTTAAAAACCCCAAAAATTCCATTAAAACCCCAAAAAAATCCCTTTAAAAACAAAAAAAAATCCCCAAAAATCCCATTGAATTCCAACAATCCCCCCCAAATCCCTGAAATTCCCATTTAATTCCATAAAATTGCAGAAAAATCTGTGGAAAATCCCAGAAAATCAAATTATAACCCCCAAAAAATCCTAGAAAATAATAAAAAATTCTCGAAAAATTTCTGAAAATCCCAGAAAAAAAATCCCAAAATAATCCTAAAAACCCCATAAAATCCCAGAAACATCCCATAAAACCACGGAAAATCCTTGAAAAATCCCAGAAAATCAAATTCTAACCCCAAAAAAATCCCAGAAAATGATGAAAAATCCTCGAAAAATTCCCAAAAATCTGCAAAAAATCCCAGAAAAATCCCCCAAACCACCGAAAAACCCCAGAAAATTCCCTAAAAATCCCCAAAAATGTGGAATTCTCACCGATGGTTTTGATGACGGCCTCCTGGAATTTGCTCTCCTGCAGCTGCCGGGAACTCTGGGAATCGGCGCCTCCGGAATTCTGGGAATTCTGGGGATTTTGGGAATTTTGGGAATTTTGGGAACTTTGGGGATTTTGGGAATTTTGGGGATTTTGGGAATTCCCGGCCAGGGCGAGGTCGATGCTGAGGCGCAGCTGCCGCACGAGGGTGTTGAAAACCTCCAGCACCGTGGGACCTGCAAAAAATGGGGAAAATTGGGGAATTTTGGGAAATTTTGGGAATTTGGGGAGTTCTGGAAAACCCTGGAAAATCTTTAAAAAATCCCCCTGAAAATATTGGGAAAATCCCCCCAAAATCCCAGAAAAATCACAGAAAATTCCTGAAAAATCACAGAAAAATCACGGAAAAATCCTGGGACAAGCCATGGAAAAATTGCAGAAAGTCACAGAAAATTGCAGAAAATTCCCCCAAAAAATCCCAGAAAACTCCAAAAAGTCCAGGAAAAATTCTGGGAAAAACCCCAAACCACAAGCAGAAAAAAATCTCAGAAAATTCCAGGAAATCGAGGAAAAATCCTGGAAAAATCCCAGAAAATTCAAAAAAGTCCAAGAAAATTCCTAAAAATTCCCAGAAAATCCTCAACAGCTGCTGGCAGACTCTTTCCTGGAGCCTTTCCCGAATGAATCCCCGTCAATTCCGGAACATTCCGTACCCACGGCGCCTCGGAGAGCAAGGCCACAATTCCGGAATGGAAACCCCAGAAATCCCAAAAATCCTGGTCAAAATCCCAGAAAAATCCCCCAAAAAATCCCAGACAAATCCCAGCAAAAACCCTGGGAAAAGAATGGGAAAAAAATCCCAGAAAAATCCCAGAATATTCCTGAAAAATTACAGAAAAATCCTAGGAAAATCTTGGGAGAAATCTTACAAAAATCCCAGAAAATCCCAGAAAATTCACAGAAAATTCCCAGCAAACCCCAGCCAGCTGCTGCCGGACCCTTTCCCAAATGAATCCCTGTAAATTCCGGAACGTTCCGTACGGTTCCGTACCCACGGCGCCGGTGGCGGCGATGGCGGCGCCTCGTTGAGCACGGCCACGATCCCGGAATGGAAACCCCAGAAATCCCAAAAATCCTGGACAAAATCCCAGAAAAATCCCCCCAAAAATCCCAGCAACAATCCTGGGAAAATGATGGGAAAAAAATTCCAGAAAAATCCCAGAAAATTCCTGAAAAATCATGGGAAAATCTTGGGACAAATCATGGAAAAATCACAGAAAATCCCAGAAAATTCACAGAAAATCGCAGAAAATTCCCAATGAACCCCAGCCAACCCCGCCAGCTGCTGCCAGAGCCTTTCCCGAATGAACCCCAATAAATTCCGGAACGTTCCGTACGGTTCCGTACCCACGGCGCCGGTGGCGGCGATGGCGGCGGCCTCGTTGAGCACGGCCACGATTCCAGAATGGAAACCCCAGAAATCCCAAAAATCCTGGACAAAATCCCAGAAAAATCCCCCCAAAAATCCTGGGAAAATAATGGGAAAAAAATCCCAGAAAATTCCTGAAAAATCACAGAAAAATCCTGGGAAAATCTTGGGAAAAATCTTACGAAAATCGCAGAAAATCCCAGAAAAATCACAGAAAATCCCAGAAAATTCCCAATAAAGCCCAGCAAACCCCAGCTCCTGGCAGACTCTGTCCCGAATGAATCCCCATAAATTCTGGAACGTTCCGTACCCACAGCGCCTCGGAGAGCACGGCCACGATGCCAACGCCAAAAGCCTGGAAATCCCCAAACAAATCCAGGATAAAATCCCAGAAAAATCCCTCCGAAAATCCCAGAAAAATCCCAGCAAAAATCCTGGGAAAATAATGGGGGAAAAATTCCAGAAAAATCATGGAAAAATTGCAGAAAATCCCAGAAAAATCACAGAAAAATCCCAGAAAATTGCAGAAAAATCACAGAAAATCCCAGAAAATTCCCAGCCAACCCCAGCCAGCTGCTGGCAGACCCTTTCCCAGACCCTTTCCCGAATTCCCCCTGTAAATTCCAGAACCTTCCAGCCCATTCCGTACCCACGGCGCCGGTGGCGGCGATGGCGGCACCTCGTTGAGCACGGCCACGATGGCAGCGCCAAAAGCCCAGAAATCCTCAAACAAATTCTGGACAAAATCCCAGAAAAATCCCCCCAAAAATCCCAGTAAAAATCTTGGGAAAATAATGGCAAAGGTCTCAGAAAAATCCCAAAAAATTCCTGAAAAATCACAGAAAAATCATGGAAAAATTGCAGAAAATCACAGAAAAATCACAGAAAATTCATAGAAAATCATAGAAAATTCACAGAAAATCGCAGAAAATTCCCAATAAAGCCCAGCAAACCCCAGGCAGCTGCTGGCAGAGCCTTTCCCAGAGCCTTTCCCGGATTCCCCATCTATTATTCCCCAATAAATTCTGGAAGGTTCCGTACCCACGGCGCCGGTGGCGGCGATGGTGGCGCCTCGTAGAGCACGGCCACGATTCCAGAATGGAAACCCCAGAAATCCCAAAAATCCTGGACAAAATCCCAGAAAAATCCCCCAAAAATCCTGGGAAAATAATGGGAAAAAAATCCCAGAAAATTCCTGAAAAATCACAGAAAAATCTTGGGGAAAATCTTCCTAAAATCGCAGAAAATCGCAGAAAATTCACAGAAAATCGCAGAGAATTCCCAATAAAGCCCAGCAAACCCAGGCAGCTCTGGGCAGACCCTTTCCCGAATGAATCCCCATACATTCCGGAACGTTCCGTACGGTTCCGTACCCACGGCGCCGGTGGCGGCGATGGCGGCGGCCTCGTTGAGCACGGCCACGATCCCGGCCCTGAGGGCGGCGCCGCTGCGGCCGTTGGCGTCCAGGTGCTGCAGCAGCTGCTGGATCACCAGCTGAGAGTGCTGCGGCTGGAAAAGCAGAATATCGGGAGAAATCCCACCCTGCCCAGCAAAACCCAACACATTCTCAGCAAAATCCTCAAAATTCCCAGCAAAATCCAAGAAATTCCCAGCAAAATCGACAAAATTCCCAGCAAAATCCAAGAAATTCCCAGGAAAACCCCAGAAATTTCCAGGAAAATCCCAGAAATCCCCAGCAAAATCTACAAAATTTCCAAGAAAATCCCAGAAATTCCCAGGAAAATCCCAGAAACTTCCAGGAAAATCCAAGAAATTTCCAGCAAAATCCACAAAAAATCCTGGAAAATCCCAGAAATTCCCAGGAAAATCCAAAAAATTTCCAGGAAAATCCACAACATTTCCAGCAAAATCCACGAAATTTCCAGGAAAATCCCAGAAATTCCCAACAAAATCCACAACATTTCCAGGAAAATCCAAGAAATTCCCAGGAAAATCCCAGAAATTTCCAGCAAAATCCACAAAATTCCCAGGAAAATCCACAAAATTCCCAGGAAAATCCCAGAAATTTCCAGCAAAATCCACAAAAAAATCCCAGAAAATTCCCAAAATTTCCCATTTTTTCCTGGAATTCCTGTGGTTTTTTTCCCCTGAAATTTCCATGATTTTTCCCAAGATCTTCCAAGAATTCCCACTTTTTTTCCAAGAAATTTCCAGGAAAATCCACAACAAATCCCGGAAAATTCCCCAAAATTCCCAATTTTTCCTGGAAATCCTGTGGGTTTTTCCCCGAAATTCCCATGATTTTTCCCAAGATCTTCCAAGAATTCCCACTTTTCCCCCCCCAGAATTCCCAGCTTTTTTTCCAAGAAATTTCCAGGAAAATCCACAACATTCCCAGGAAAATCCCAGAAATTTCAAGGAAAATCCACAAAATTTCCAGGAAAATCCAAGAAATTTCCAGGAAAATCCAAGAAATTCCCAGCAAAATCCCAGAAATTCCCAGGAAAATCCCAGAAACTTCCAGGAAAATCCCAGAAATTCCCAGCAAAATCCACAACATTTCCAGCAAAATCTCAGAAATTCCCAGGAAAATCCCAGAAATCCCCAGCAAAATCCCAGAATTTCCCAACCAAATTCCAGAAATTCCCAGGAAAATCCCAGAAATTCCCAACAAAATCCACAAAATTCCCAGGAAAATCCCACAAATTTCCAAGAAAATCCCAGAAATTCCCAACAAAATCCACAACATTCCCAGCAAAATCGACAAAATTTCTAGGAAAATCCACAAAATTCCCAGCAAAATCCACGAAATTTCCAGGAAAATCCCAGAAATTCCCAGGAAAATCCACAAAAAAATCCTGGAAAATCCCAGAAATTTCCAGCAAAATCCACGAAATTCCCCAGGAAAATCCCAGAAATTCCCAGCAAAATACACAAAATTTCCAGGAAAATCCCAGAAATTTCCAGGAAAATCCACGAAATTTCCAGGAAAATCCCAGAAATTCCCAACAAAATCCACAACATTTCCAGAAAAAATCCACAAAAAATCCTGGAAAATCCACGAAATTTCCAGCAAAATCCACAAAATTCCCAGGAAAATCCACAAAATTCCCAGCAAAATCCCAGAAATTCCCAGCAAAGTCCAAGAAATTCCCAGCAAAATCCAAGAAATTTCCAGGAAAATCCCAGAAATTCCCAGGAAAATCCAAGAAATTTCCAGGAAAATCCACAAAATTTCCAGGAAAATCCACGAAATTTCCAGGAAAATCCACAGAATTCCCAGGAAAATCCCAGAAATTCCCAGGAAAATCCACAAAAAAATCCTGGAAAATCCCAGAAATTTCCGGCAAAATCCACGAAATTCCCAGGAAAATCCCAGAAATTTCCAGGAAAATCCACAAAATTCCCAGGAAAATCCCAGAAATTCCCAGCAAAATCCACAACATTCCCAGGAAAATCCCAGAAATTCCCAGGAAAATCCACGAAATTCCCAGGAAAATCCCAGAAATTCCCAGCAAAATCCACAACATTTCCAGGAAAATCCCAGAAATTCCCAGGAAAATCCACAAAAAAATCCTGGAAAATCCCAGAAATTTCCGGCAAAATCCACGAAATTCCCAGGAAAATCCCAGAAATTTCCAGGAAAATCCACAAAATTCCCAGGAAAATCCCAGAAATTCCCAGGAAAATCCCAGAAATTCCCAGGAAAATCCAAGAAATTCCCAACAAAATCCATGAAATTTCCAGGAAAATCCACAACATTTCCAGGAAAATCCCAGAAATTTCCAGGAAAATCCCAGAAATTCCCAACAAAACCCACAACATTTCCAGCAAAATCCACAAAATTCCCAGCAAAATCCACGAAATTCCCAGCAAAATCCCAGAAATTCCCAGGAAAATCCACAACATTCCCAGGAAAATCCCAGAAATTTCGAGGAAATCCACAAAATTCCCAGGAAAATCCAAGAAATTTCCAGGAAAACCCCAGAAATTTCCAGGAAAATCCCAGAAATTCCCAGCAAAATCGACAAAATTCCCAGGAAAATCCCAGAAATTCACAGGAAAATCCACAAAATTTCCAGCAAAATCCCAGAAATTCCCAGGAAAATCCCAGAAATTCCCAGCAAAATCCACAAAATTCCCCAGGAAAATCCCACAAATTTCCAGGAAAATCCACAAAATTCCCAGGAAAATCCCAGAATTTACCAGCAAAATCCACAAAATTCCCAGGAAAACCCCAGAAATTTCCAGGAAAATCCACAAAATTTCCAGCAAAATCCAATAAATTTCCAGGAAAATCCACGAAATTTCCAGGAAAATCCACAACATTCCCAGCAAAATCCACAAAATTCCCAGGAAAATCCACCAAATTTCCATCAAAATCCCAGAAATTCCCAGCAAAATCCACAGAATTCCCAGGAAAATCCAGAAATTCCCAGCAAAATCCACATTTCCTGGAAAATCCAAGAAATTTCCAGCAAAATCCACAAAAAATCACGGAAAATTCCCAAAAAATTCCCATTTTTTCCTGGAATTCCTGTGGTTTTTTCCCTGAAATCCCCACGATTTTTCCCAAGATCTTCCAAGAATTCCCACTATTTTTTTCCCCAGAATTCCCACTTTTTTCCCAAGAAATTTCCCAGGAAAATCCACCAAAAATCCCGGAAAATTCCCCAAAATTCCCTTTTTTCCCCCCAGAATTCCTGCAATTTTCCCAAGAATTCCTGAGGTTTTTCCTGCTGAAATTCCCAACATTTTTTCCTGGAATTTTTGCGATTTTTCCCTTCCCAAGGTTTTTCCTGAGGTTTTCCTGCTGAAATTCCCACTTTTTTTCCCCCGAAATTCCGGTTTTTTTCCACAAAATTCCCATATTTTTCCTCATAATTCCTGCAATTTTTCCCAGAATTCCTGAGGTTTTCCCGCTGGAATTCCCACATTTATTCCCCAAAATTCCCATTTTTTCCCCCAGAATTCCCACAAATTTCCCAAGAATTCCCCAGCTTTTCCCCCTGTAATTCCCACATTTTTTCCTGGAATTTCTGAGATTTTTCCCATCATTCCAAAGGTTTTTCCTGAGATTTTCCAGCTGAAATTCCCACTTTTATTCCCCAAAATTCCCTTTTTTTTCCCCTCAGAATTCCCACTTTTCTCCTCCAATGCCCCCATTTTTCCCCAAATTTCCCATTTTTTTCCCTTTAATTCCCACTTTTTTTCCCCTCACAATTCCACTTTTCTCCTAGAATTCCCCAAATTTTCCCCAAATTTCCCATTTTTTCCTTCCCCCTTTCCCACCTGGATGGAGAACATGATGATCCGGAAGCAGCCGCGGGCGAAAACCTGCGGCTCCCACAGCCCGTGGCTGTCCAGGTGCCTGAAACACCAACAAAATCCCATTTTTGCACCCCAAACATCCCATTTTTCTTCCCCAAAAATCTCCTTTCTTCCCCCAAAAATCCCATTTTTTCACCCAAAAATCCCATTTTTCTTCCCCAAAAATCCCATTTTTCTTCCCCAAAAATCCCATTTTTCTACCCTCCAAAATCCCCATTTTTCTCCCCAAAAATCCCATTTTTCTTCCCCCATAAATCCCATTTTTCTTCCCCCAAAATCTCCTTTTTTCACCCCAAAAATCTCCTTTTTTCACCCTAAAAATCCAATTTTTCTTCCCCCAAAAATCCCCTTTTTTTCTCCCAAAAATCCATTTTTCTTCCCGCAAAAATCCCATTTTTCTTCCCCCAAAAATCTCCTTTTGTCACCCCATAAATCCCCATTTTCTCCCCAGAAATCCCCATTTTCTCCCCAGAAATCCCCATTTTCTCCCCAGAAATCCCCATTTTGCCCCATAAATCCCCTTTTTTTCCCCATAAATCCCCATTTTCTCCTCAGAAATCCCCATTTTTTCCCATAAATCCCCATTTTCTCCTCATAAATCCCCATTTTCCCCATAAATCCCCATTTTCTCCTCATAAATCCCCATTTTTCCCCATAAATCCCCATTCTTTCCCCAGAAATCCCCATTTTCTCTCCCATATTTTTTCCCAAAATCCCCACAATTTCCCCCAGAATTTTGGGACATTTCACTGACACCATTTTGGCCCTGAGGCGTTTTTGGTTTTTCCCCATAAATCCCCATTTTTCCCATAAATCCTCATTTTTCCCCATAAATCCCCATTTTCTCCCCATAAATCCCCATTTTTCCTCATAAATCCCCATTTTCTCCCCATAAATCCCCATTTTCCCCATAAATCCCCATTTTTTCCCATAAATCCCCATTTTTCCCCATAAATCCCCATTTTTTCCCATAAATCCCCATTTTTTCCCATAAATCCCCATTTTTCCCCATAAATCCCCATTTTTCCCCATAAATCCCCATTTTCTCCCCCATATTTTTTCCCAAAATCCCCACAATTTCCCCCAGAATTTCGGGACATCTCAGTTGGGCCCTGAGGCGTTTTTGGTGTTGCCGAACTGAGCCCGGCCCGGCAGCTCCCGCAGGCCGCGCCCCGCCCGCTCCCCGGGGCTCCCCAAAATCCCCATTTTTTCCCCATAAATCCCCATTTTTCCCAGAAATCCCCTTTTTTTCCTCATAAATCCCCATTTTTCCCCCATAATTTTTCCCAAAATCCCCACAGTTTCCCCCAGAATTTCGGGACATTTCACTGACACCATTTTGGCCCTGAGGCGTTTTCGGTGTTGCCCGGCCCGGCAGCTCCCTCAGGCCGCGCCCCGCCCGCTCCCCGGGGCTCCCCAAAATCTCCATTTTCTCCCCAGAAATCCCCATTTTTCCCCATAAATCCCCATTTTCTCCCCATAAATCCCCATTTTCTCCCCCATATTTTTTCCCAAAATCCCCACAATTCCCCCAGAATTTCGGGACATCTCAGTTCGGCCCTGAGGCGTTTTTGGTGCTCCGAGCTGAGCCCGGCCCGGCAGCTCCCGCAGGCCGCGCTCCACCCGCTCCCAGGGGCTCCACAGAAATCCCCATTTTTTCCTCATAAATCCCCATTTTTTTCCCATAAATCCCAATTTTTCCCCATAAATCCCCATTTTCTCCCGCATAATTTTTCCCAAAATCCCCACAATTTCCCCCAGAATTTCGGGACATTTCACGGACACCATTTTGGCCCTGAGGGCGTTGGCAGCTCCCTCAGGCCGCGCCCCGCCCGCTCCCCGGGGCTCCCCCACAAACCCCCCGTATTTTTCCCCAAATCCCCGTTTTTTCCCCCAAACCGCCGTGATTTCGGGACGTTTCACTGACACGAGGACGGGCCTGAGGGCGTTTTTGATGTTGCCGAACTGCGCGCGGCCCAGCAGCTCCCGCAGGCAGCGCTCCGCCAGCTCCCCGGGGCTCTCCGGCGCCTCCTGCGCCGCCGCCGGCTGCAGCGGGGACGGGGAGCGGCTGCGGAGATAACGGCAGTGATAACAGCGGGAGTGATAACAACAGGAGCGATAACAACGGGAGTGATAACGGGAATAATGATAACGGGAATGATAATGGGAGTAATGATAACGGGAGTAATGATAACGGGAATAATAACGGGAGTAATGGGAATGGTGGGAATGGCTGCAGCGGCGACGGGGAGCGGCTGCGGGGACAACGGGAGTGATAACGGGAATGATAACAATGGGAATGATAACAGGAGTGATAACGGGAATAAAGATAACGGGAGTGGGGAATAATGGGAATAATGATAACGGGAGTGGGGAATAATGGGAATGGTGGGAATGGCTGCAGCGGCGAAGGGGAGCGGCTGCGGGGACAACGGGAGTGATAACAGCGGGAGTGATAACGGGAGTGATAACGGGAGTGATAATGGGAATAATGATAACGGGAATAATGATAACGGGAATGGGGAATAATGGCAATGGTGGGAATGGCTGCAGCGGCGACGGGGAGCGGCTGCGGGGACAACGGGAGTGATAACAGGAATAATGATAACGGGAATGATAACAGGAATAGTGATAACGGGAGTGATAATGGGAATAATGATAACGGAATGGGGAATAATGGGAATGGTGGAATGGCTGCAGCGGGGACGGCGAGCGGCTGCGGGGACACCGGGAGTGATAACAGCGGGAGTGATAACAATGGGAATAATGATAACGGGAATAGTGATAACAATGGGAGTGATAACGGGAGTGATAACGGGAGTGATAACGGGAATAATGATAACGGGAATGATAAAGGGAGTAATGGGAATGGTGGGAATGGCTGCAGCGGGCGACGGGGAGCGGCTGGGGGGACAACGGGAGTGATAACAGCGGGAGTGATAACAACGGGAGTGATAACAGCGGGAGTGATAATGGGAGTGATAATGGGAGTGATAACGAGAATGGGGAATAATGGGAATGGTGCGAATGGCTGCAGCGGGGACGGCGAGCGGCTGCAGGGACAGCGGGAGTGATAACAGCGGGAGTGATAACGGTTGATAACAGGAATAATGATAACGGGAGTGATAACGGGAATAATGATAACGGGAATGGGGAATAATGGGAATGGTGGGAATGGCAGCGGGGACGGGGAGCGGCTGCGGGGACAACGGGAGTGATAGCAGCGGGAGTGATAACAATGGGAGTGATAACGGGAATAGTGATAACGGGAATAATGATAACGGGAATGGGGAAATAATGGGAATGGTGGGAATGGCTGCAGCGGCGACAGGGAGCGGCTGCGGGGACAATGGGAGTGATAACAACGGGAGTGATAACGGGAATAATGATAACGGGAGTGATAACGGGAACAATGGGGAGTAATGGGAATGGTGGGAATGGCAGCGGGGACGGGGAGCGGCTGCAGGGACAACGGGAGTGATAACAACGGGAGTCATAACGGGAATAATGATAACGGGAGTGATAACGGGAGTGATAATGGGAATGATAACGGGAATAATGATAACAGGAATGATAACGGGAATGGGGAATAGTGGGAATAATGGGAATGGTGGGAGTGGTGGGAATGGCAGCGGGGACGGGGAGCGGCTGCGGGACAACGGGAGTGATAACAGCGGGAGTGATAACAACGGGAGTGATAACAAAGGGAATGATAACAATGGGAGTGATAACAATAGGAATGATAACAATGGGAGTGATAACGGGAACAATGGGGAATAATGGGAATGGTGGGAATGGCAGCGGCGACGGGGAGCGGCTGCGGGAACAACGGGAGTGATAACAGTGGGAGTGATAACAATGGGAACGATAACGGGAGTGATAACAACGGGAGTGATAACGGGAGTGATAACAATGGGAATGATAACGGGAGTGATAACAGGAATAATGATAACGGGAATGGGGAATAACGGGAATAATGATAACGGGAATGGGGAATAATGGGAATGGTGGGAATGGCTGCAGCGGGGACGGGGAGCGGCTGCGGGAACAACGGGAGTGATAACAGTGGGAGTGATAACAATGGGAATGATAACAATGGGAATGGTAACGGGAGTGATAACAGGAATGGGGAATAATGGGAATGGTGGGAATGGCTGCAGTGGCGACGGGGAGCGGCTGGGGGGACAACGGGAGTGATAACAGCGGAGTGATAACAATGGGAGTGATAACAATGGGAATGATAACGGGAATAATGATAACGGGAATGATAATGGGAGTAATGATAACGGGAGTAATGATAACGGGAATAATAACGGGAGTAATGGGAATGGTGGGAATGGCTGCAGCGGCGACGGGGAGCGGCTGCGGGGACAATGGGAGTGATAACAACGGGAGTGATAACAGGAATGATAACAATGGGAACGATAACAATGGGAATGATAACGGGAGTGATAACGGGAGTGATGATAACGGAATGGGGAGTAATGGGAATGGTGGGAATGGCTGCAGCGGCGGGGAGCGGCTGCGGGGGACAACGGGAGTGATAACGGGAGTGATAACGGGAGTGATAACGGGAATGATAACGGGAATAATGATAACGGAATGACAACAGGAATAACGGGAACAGGAATAACGGGAATAATGGGAATAACAGGACTGGGGAGGGGAATGGGAACAGGAATAACAGCGGGGAGAAACGGGAAGGGGAACAGAGCGAGAACAGGAATGGGAATGATGGGAATAACGGGAATAACAGGAATGACGGGCTAATGGGAGCAGCAATAGGAACAGGAATTGTAACGGGGTTGGGCAAAGGAATGGGCAAAGGAACGGGAACAGGAACAGCGGCGGGAATAACGGAAACGGGATCGGGAACGGGAAGGGCGGGGAAAACAGGAACGGGAACGGGAAGGGGAGTGGGAATAAAGAATGGGATGAATGGAAATAATGGGAACGGGAATGGGAATGACGGCAATGGGAATGACGGGAATAACGGGAGTAACGGGAGCAGGGATAGGAACAGGAATTGTAACGGGGTTGGGCAGAGGAACGGGAACAGAAACAACGGCGGGATAACGGAAACGGGATCGGGAACGGGAAGGGTGGGGAAAACAGGAACGGGAATGGGAGCGGGAACGAGAAGGGAATAAAGAATGGGATGAATGGGAATGATGGGAATGGGAATAACGGGAGTAACGGGAGCAGGAATAGGAACAGGAATTGTAACGGGGTGGGCAAAGGAACGGGAACAGAAACAGCGGCGGGAATAACGGAAACGGGATCGGGAACGGGGAGGGTGGGGAAAACGGGAACAGGAACGGGAATGGGAGCTGGGAACGAGAGGGGAATAAAGAATGGGATGAATGGGAATAATGGGAATGGGAATGAACGATGGCAGTGGGAATGACGGGGATGATTTTCCACCCCATTCCCACATTTCCCTCCCCATTCCCACTTTCTCCACCCCATCCCCGCTGTTTCCACCCCAAACCCAAACCCCCCTCAGCAATTCCCCTTCCCGAATTCCCCTTCCCACGCTCCCGAATTACCGGAAAATCCCCGTGAAATCCCCATGAGATTGCCATGAAATTCCCATGGAATCCCCGTGAAATCTGCATGCCATTCCCATGAGATCCCCGTGCCATTCCCATGAAATCCCTGTGCCATTCCCGTGCAATGCCCATGAAATCCCCGTGGAATGCCCATGAAATCCCCATGCCATTCCCATGAGATCCCTGTGAAATTCCCGTGCCATTCCCATGAAATTCCCATGAAATCCCCGTGCCATTCCATGAGATCCCCATGAAATTCCCGTGCAATCCCCATGAAATCCCCGTGCAATCCCCATGAATTCCCGTGCCATTCCCATGAAATCCCGTGCAATGCCCATGAAATTCCCATGAAATCCCCGTGCCATTCCCATGAGATCCCCATGAAATTCCCGTGCAATCCCATGAAATCCCCGTGCAATCCCCATGAAATTCCCGTGCCATTCCCATGAAATCCCCGTGCAATGCCCATGAAATTCCCATGAAATCCCTGTGCCAATCCCATGAGATCCCCGTGCCATTCCCGTGCCATTCCCATGAAATCCCCGTGAAATTCCCGTGCAATGCCCATGAAATTCCCGTGCCATCCCCGTGCCATTCCCATGAAATCCCCGTGCCATCCCCGTGCCATTCCCGTGCCATCCCCGTGCCATCCCCGTGCCATCCCCGTGCCATCCCCGTGCCATCCCCGTGCCGTTCCCGTGCCATTCCCGTGCCATCCCCGTTGCCGTCCCCGTGCCATCCCCTGTGAAATCCCTGTGAAATCCCCGTGCCATCCCCGTGCCGTTCCCTGTGAAATCCCCGTGCCGTTCCCGTGCCATTTCCATACCTGTGCGCGTGCTGGAGGTTGAAGAGCAGCGAGGGCACGATCTTGTCCATGTGCTGCGGCTCCCAGATGTTGGCCTGCAGCTCGTCGTTCACCGTCTTGCGCACCACGCCCTGCAGGCCCCGGATCCCCGACAGACGGATCCTGGAAATCCAGAAAATTCCGGGAATTGGATTGACCCGATCCCAAATCCCATCCCCATCCCGCACCACGCCCTGCAGGCCCCGGATCCCCGACAGACGGATCCTGGAAATCCAGAAAATTCCGGGAATTGGGATTGACCCGATCCCAAATCCCATCCCCATCCTGCACCACGCCCTGCAGGCCCCGGATCCCCGACAGACGGATCCTGGAATTCCAGAAAATTCCGGGGAATTCCATGGGAATGATAAATTATCCCAAATCCCATCCCGACCCCGCACCACGCCCTGCAGGCCCCGGATCCCCAACAGACGGATCCTGGAATTCCAGAAAATCGGGAATTCCATGGGAATGATAAATTATCCCAAATCCCATCCCGACCCCGCACCACGCCCTGCAGGCCCCGGATCCCCAACAGACGGATCCTGGAAATCCGGAAAATTCCGGGAATTGGGATTGACCCGATCCCGACCCCGCACCACGCCCTGCAGGCCCCGGATCCCCGACAGACGGATCCTGCAAATCCGGGAACATCCGGGAATTCCATGGGAATCCCAAATCCCGACCCCGCACCACGCCCTGCAGGCCCCGGATCCCCGACAGACGGATCCTGGAAATCCAGAAAATTACGGGAATTCAGTGGGAATGATAAATTATCCTAAAACCCATCCCGATCCCACACCACGCCTGCAGGCCCCGGATCCCCGACATCCGGATCCTGGAATTGGGAATGATAAATTATCCCAAATCCCATCCTGATCCCGCACCACGCCCTGCAGGCCCTGGATCCCCGACATCCGGATCCTGGAAATTCGGAAAATCCGGGAATTGGGATTTACCCGATCCCAAATCCCATCCCGACCCCGCACCACGCCCTGCAGGCCCCGGATCCCGACAGACGGATCCTGGAAATCCGGAAAATTCTGGGAATTCATGGGAACCCCAAATCCCACCCCGATCCTGCACCACGCCCTGCCAGCCCCGGATCCCCGACAGACGGATCCTGGAAATCCAGAAAATCCGGGAATTCCATGGATTGACCAGATCCCAAATCCCATCCCCATCCCGCACCACGCCCTGCAGGCCCCGGATCCCCGACAGACGGATCCTGGAATTGGGAACATCCGGGAATTCCATGGGAACCCCAAATCCCATCCCGGACCCCGCACCACGCCCCTGCAGGCCCCGGATCCCCGACAGACGGATCCTGGAAATCCGGAAAATTCTGGGAATTCCATGGGAACCCCAAATCCCATTCCAACCCCGACATCCGGATCCTGGAAATGCAGAAAATTCTGGGAATTCCATGGGAATGACAAATTATCCTAAATCCCATCCCGACCCCGCACCACGCCCTGCAGGCCCCGGATCCCCGACATCCGGATCCCGGAAATCCGGGAAAATCTGGGAATTGGGATTTACCCGATCCCGACCCTGCACCATGCCCTGCAGGCCCCGGATCCCCGACAGACGGATCCTGGAATTCCGGAAAATCCGGGAATTCCGTGGGAATGATAAATTATCCCAAATCCCCACCCCGACCCCCGCACCACACCCTGCAGCCCCGGATCCCCGACATCCGGATCCTGGAAAATCGGATATTCCCCAATCCCAAATCCCTCCTGATCCCAAAATCTTCTCCCGATCCCAAATTCTTTCCTTATCCTAAATTCTTTTCCAAATCCCAAATTCTTTTCCTGCCCCAAATCCCTTCCTGATCCCAAATTCTTTTCCCAATCCTAATTTTTTCTCCCAATCCCAAACTCTTTTCCAGAAACCAAATCCCTTCCTGACCCCAAATGTTTTCCCGATCCCAAATCCCTTCCCGATCCCAAATCCCTTCCCGATCCCAATCTTTTTCTGCTTTCAAATCCCTTCCCGCTCCCATTTTCATTTCCAATCCCAGAATCTTTTTCCAAATTCAAATCCTTTCTCGATCCCAAATCCCTTCTGATCCCACATTTTTTTCCCCATTCCAAATTCTTTTCCCGACCCCCACAATCTTTTCCTGGTCCCAAATCCCTTTTCTGCTTTCCAATCCCTTCCTGATCCCAAACCCCTTCCTGATCCCAAACCTTCTCCCGATCCCAAATTCCTTCCCAATCCCAAATCCCTTCCTCATCCCAAATCCCTTCCCAATCCCAAATCCCCTTCCAATGTCCCAAATTCTTTCCCAAATCCCAAATCCCTTCCCGATCCCAAACCCCTTCCTGATCCCAAACCTTCTCCTGATCCCAAATTCCTTCCAGATCCCAAATTCTCCTCCCAAATCCCAAATCCCTTCCTGATCCCAAATCCCTTCCTGATCCCAAATCCTTTTCCCAAATCCTAAATCCATTCCCAATCCCAAATCCCTTCCCGATCCCAAATCCCTTCCTGATCCCAAATCCCTTTCTGATCCCAAACCTTCTCCCGATCCCAAATTCCTTCCAGATCCCAAATCCTTTTCCCAAATCCCAAATGCCTTCCCAATCCCAAATCCCCCTTCCCGATCCCAAATTCCTCTCCTGCTCCCAAACCTTCTCGCGATCCCAAATCCCTTCCTGATCCCAAATCCCTTCCTGATCCAAATTCCTCTCCTGATCCCAAAACCTTCTCCCGATCCCAAATTCCTTCCAGATCCCAAATTCTTTTCCAAATCCCAAATCCCTTCCTGATCCCAAATCCCTTCCCAATCCCAAATCCCTTCCTGATCCCAAACCTTCTCCCGATCCCAAATTCTTTTCCCAAATCCCAAATCCCTTCCAGATCCCAAATTCTTTTCCCAAATCCCAAATCCCTTCCCAATCCCAAATCCCTTCCTGATCCCAAATTCCTCTCCTGCTCCCAAACCTCTCCCAATCCCAAACCTTCTCCCGATCCCAAATTCCTTCCAGATCCCTTCCAAATTCCTTCCAGATTCCTTCCAAATTCCTTCCAAATCCTTTTCCCAAATCCTAAATCCCTTCCTGATCCCAAACCCCTTCCTGATCCCAAACCTTCTCCCAATCCCACATCCCGTCCTGTTCCCAAATTCTTTTCCCAAATCCTAAATCCTTCCCAAATCCCAAATCCCTTCCCGATCCCCAAACCCCTTCCTGATCCCAAACCTTCTCCCGATCCCAAATCCCTTTCCGATCCCAAATTCTTTTCCCAAATCCCAAATCCCTTCTGATCCCAAATCCCTTCCTTATCCCAAAATCTCCTCTTGATTCCAACCTCTCGCCATCCCAGATCTTCTCCCAACCTCGAATCCTTTCCTGACCCCAAATTATTTCCCCAGCCCCAAATCCCTCCCTGATCCTAAAATCCCAAATTCTTTTCCCGTTGTTTTCCCATCCTTTTTTCGTCTCTTTTCCCGTTTTTCCTTTTATTTTCCCGGACATTTTTCCCCTTGTCCCAGTTCTTTTCCCTGTTGTTTCCCCCATTTTTCCCAGTAATTTTTTCAATTTTCCCCATCTTTTTCCTGCTGTTTCCCTTTCCCACCATTTCCCATTGTTTTCCCACGTGTTTCCCCCATTTTTCCCAGTAATTTTTTTCAATTTTCCCCATCTTTTTCCTGTTGTTTCCCCCATTTTTCCCCATTGTTTTCCTGGTCATTTTTCCCATTTTTCCTGTTGTTTTCCCTGTGATTTTTCCCATTGTTGTCCCACGTGTTTCCCCCAGTTTTCCCAGTCACCTTTTCTGTTTTTCCCCTGTTTTTCCTGGTTCTTCTCCCATTGTTTTCCCCGTCATTTTTCCTGTATTTCTCTCCATTGTTTCCCCCATTTTTCCTGGTAGTTTCCCCCATTTTTCCCATTTTTTTTCCCATATTATTTCCCCCATTTTTCCCGGTTGGTTTTCCCGTTTTTCCCGTTGTTTTCCTGTGTGATTTCCTGTTGCTTTTCCCCATTGCTTTCCCTGTCATTTATTACCATTTTTCCCCCATTTCTCGCATTGTTTTCCTGCATGTTTTTTCCCATTTTTCCAGTTGTTTTTCTCTGTGTTTTTCCCCATGGTTTTTCCCATTTTCCTGTTGTTTTCCTACTCATTTTTCCAAATTTTCCCCTGTTGTTTTCCTGAGTGTTTTCCCCATTTTCCCCATTATTTTCCCCATTTTCCCCAATTATTTTCCCGTTGTTTTTCCTGCTGATTTATCCGATTTTCCCCCAGTTGTTTTCCCCGTTGTTTCCCCCATTTTCCCCATTGTTTTCCAGGTCTTTTCCCCCATTTTTTCCCAGTTGTTTTCCTGCAATTTTTCCCATTTTTCCTGTTGGTTTTCCTGGCTGTTTTCCTGCCCTTTTTCCCCATTTTTTCCTGGTTGTTTTTCAGGCCTTTTTTCCCCATTTTCCCCATTGTTTCCTTGCACGTCTTTCCAATTTTTCCCCATTGTTTTCCCTGTTGTTTCCCATTGTTTTCCCCGTCATTTTTCCTGTATTTTCCCCCCATTGTTTCCCCTGTGTTTCCCCCATTTTTCCTGTTGTTTTCCCCATTATTTTCCCCATTATTTTCCCCATTATTTTCCCGTTGTTTTTCCTGCTGATTTTTCCATTTTTCCCCAGTTGTTTTCCCCGTTGTTTCCCCCATTTTCCCCTTTGTTTTCCAGGTCTTTTCCCCCATTTTTTCCCAGTTGTTTTCCTGCAATGTTTTCCCATTTTTCCTGGATGTTTTCCTGGCTGTTTTCCTGCCTTTTTTTCTCCCCATTTTTTCCTGGTTGTTTTGAGGTATTTTTCCCCATTTTCCCCATTGTTTCCGTGCACGTCTTTCCAATTTTTCCCCATTGTTTTCCCTGTCATTTTTCCTGTATTTCCCCCATTGTTTCCCCTGTGTTTTCCCCATTTTTCCTCTTGTTTTCCCCATTATTTTCCCCATTTTCCCCATTATTTTTCCCGTTGTTTCTCCTGCTGATTTTTCCAATTTTCCCCCAGTTGTTTTTCCCGTTGTTTCCCCCATTTTCCCCATGTTTTCCAGGTCTTTCCCCCCATTTTTCCCAGTTGTTTTCCTGCAATTTTTTCCCATTTTTCTGGTTGTTTTCCTGGCTGTTTTCCTGCCTTTTTTCCCCATTTTTTCCTGTTGTTTTTGAGGTCTTTTTCCCCATTTTCCCCATTGTTTCCTTGCACGTCTTCCAATTTTTCCCCATTGTTTTCCCTGTCATTTTTCCTGTATTTTTCCCCATTTTTCCCCTTGTTTTCCCACGTGTTTCCCCCATTTTTCCAGTAATTTTTTTCAATTTTCCCCATCTTTTCCCTGCTGTTTCCCCCATTTTTCCCATTGTTTTTCCTGGTCATTTTCCCCATTTTTCCTGTTGTTTTCCCAGTGATTTTTCCCATTGTTGTCCCACGTGTTTCTCCCCAGTTTTCCCAGTCATCTTTTCTGTTTTTCCCGGTTTTTCCTGGTTCTTCTCCCATTGTTTTCCCCGTCTTTTTTCCTGTATTTTCCTCCATTGTTTCCCCCATTTTTCCTGGTAGTTTCCCCCATTTTTCCCATTTTTTTTTCCCATATTATTTCCCCCATTTTTCCCGGTTGGTTTTCCCGTTTTTCCCGTTGTTTTCCTGTGTGATTTCCCTGTTGCTTTTCCCCATTGCTTTCCCTGTCATTTATTACCATTTTTTCCCCATTTCTCGCATTGTTTTCCTGCATGTTTTTCCCATTTTTCCAGTTGTTTTTCTCTGTGTTTTTCCCCATGGTTTTTTCCCATTTTCCTGTTGTTTTCCTACTCATTTTTCAAATTTTCCCCTGTTGTTTTCCTGAGTGTTTTCCCCCATTTTTCCCCAGTTCTTTTCCTGAGTGTTTTCCCCATTTTCCCCATTATTTTCCCGTTGTTTTTCCTGCTGATTTTTCCAATTTTCCCCAGTTCTTTTCCCGTTGTTTCCCCCATTTTCCCGTTGTTTTCCAGGTCTTTTCCCCCCATTTTTCCCAGTTGTTTTCCTGCAAGTTTTTCCCATTTTTCCTGGTTGTTTTCCTGGCTGTTTCCTGCCTTTTTGTTTCCATTTTTTTCCTGGTTGTTTTTGATTCTTTTTCCCCCATTTTCCCCATTGTTTCCGTGCAGTCTTTCCAATTTTTCCCCATTGTTTTCCCCGTCATTTTTCCTGTATTTCCCCCATTGTTTCCCCTGTGTTTCCCCCATTTTTCCTGTTGTTTTCCCCATTATTTTCCCGTTTTTTTTTCCTGCTGATTTTCCGATTTTCCCCAGTTGTTTTCCCCGTTGTTTCCCCCATTTTCCCCATTGTTTTCCAGGTCTTTTCCCCCATTTTTCCCAGTTGTTTCCCTGCAATGTTTTCCCATTTTTCCTGGATGTTTTCCTGGCTGTTTTCCTGCCTTTTTTCCCCCCATTTTTTCCTGGTTGTTTTTCAGGTATTTTTCCCCATTTTCCCCATTGTTTCCTTGCACGTCTTTCCAATTTTTCCCCATTGTTTTCCCTGTTGTTTCCCCTTGTTTTCCCTGTCATTTTTCCTGTACTTTCCCCCATTGTTTCCCCTGTGTTTCCCCCATTTTTCCTGTTGTTTTCCCCATTATTTTCCCCATTTTCCCCATTATTTTCCCGTTGTTTCTCCTGCTGATTTTCCCAATTTTCCCCAGTTGTTTTCCCCGTTGTTTCCCCCCATTTTTCCCCATTGTTTTCAGGTCTTTCCCCCATTTTTCCCAGTTGTTTTCCTGCAATGTTTTCCCATTTTTCCTGGTTGTTTTCCTGGCTGTTTTCCTGCCTTTTTTCCCCATTTTTTCCTGGTTGTTTTCAGGTATTTTTCCCCATTTTCCCCATTGTTTCCGTGCATGTCTTTCCAATTTTTCCCCATTGTTTTCCCCTGTCATTTTTCCTGTATTTTTTCCCCTTTGTTTTTCCCCTTTGTTTCCCACGTGTTTCCCCCATTTTTTCCCGGTAATTTTTTTCAATTTTCCCCATCTTTTTCCTGCTGTTTCCCCCCATTTTTCCCATTGTTTTCCTGGTCATTTTTTCCCATTTTTCTGTTGTTTTCCCTGTGATTTTTCCCATTGTTTTCCCACGTGTTTCCCCCAGTTTTCCAGTCACCTTTTCTGTTTTTCCCTGTTTTTCCTGGTTCTTCTCCCATTGTTTTCCCTGTCATTTTTCCTGTATTTTTCTCCATTGTTTCCCCCATTTTCCTGGTAGTTTCCCCCATTTTTCCCATTTTTTTTTCCCATATTATTTCCCCCATTTTTCCCGGTTGGTTTTTCCCGTTTTTTCCCGTTGTTTTCCTGTGTGATTTCCCTGTTGCTTTTCCCCATTGCTTTCCCTGTCATTTATTACCATTTTTTCCCCATTTCTCGCATTGTTTTCCTGCATGTTTTTCCCATTTTTCCAGTTGTTTTTCTCTGTGTTTTTCCCCATGGTTTTTCCCATTTCCTGTTGTTTTCCTACTCATTTTTCCAAATTTTCCCCTGTTGTTTTCCTGAGTGTTTTTCCCATTTTCCCCAGTTCTTTTCCTGAGTGTTTTCCCCATTTTCCCCATTATTTCCCGTTGTTTTTCCTGCTGATTTATCCGATTTTCCCCAGTTGTTTTCCCCCATTGTTTCCCCCATTTTCCCCAGTTGTTTTCCAGGTCTTTCCCCCCATTTTTTCCCAGTTGTTTTCCTGCAAGATTTTCCCGTTTTTCCTGGATGTTTTCCTGGCTGTTTTCCTGCCTTTTTTCCCCCCCAGTTTTTCCTGGTTGTTTTTGAGGTCTTTTTCCCCATTTTTCCCCATTGTTTTCCCTGTTGTTTCCCCCATTTTTCTCACTTGTTTCCCCGTTGTTTTCCCTGTTACTTTTTCCTGTATTTTTCCCCATTTTTTTTCCCTTTGTTTTCCCATGCGTTTTCCCCATTTTTCCTGGTAGTTTTCCCCATTTTCCTGGTAGTTTTCCCCATTTTTCCTGGTAGTTTTTCCAATTTTTCCTGGTAGTTTTTCCCATTGTTTTCCCATGCGTTTCCCTCATTGTTCCTGGTAGTTTCCCCATTTTTCCTGGTAGTTTTTTCCCATTGTTCTCCCACGTGTTTCCCCCATTTTTCTCGATAATTTTTTTTCAATTTTTTCCATTTTTCCCTGTAATTTTTCCCATTGTTTTCCCATGCGTTTCCCCATTTTTCCTGGTAGTTTTCCCCATTTTTCCTGGTAGTTTTCCCCATTTTTCCTGGTAGTTTTTCCCACGTGTTTCCCCCCATTTTTCCCGAGAATTTTTTTCAATTTTTCCCATTTTCCCTGGTATTTTTCCCATCGTTCCCCCCGTACCTGTCCCTGACGTCGGGGTCGCCGTGGTCGGAGTGGCACATCTCGCTGAAGCGCGACACGAAGAAGTCGTAGCTGCGGTGGTACGAGGGCGTGTCCTCCTCGATGTTGGCAAACTTCACAAACTGCCAAAACCGGGCGGAAAAACAGGAATTCCTATCGGGACGGACGGAAAAATCCCCAGGAAAATCGCCCCAAAAATCGCCCAGAATTCCACCCAAAATTGGGGAATTTTCAGGTTTTTTGGGAAAAAAAAGCTGGAAAAATGGCCGTGAAAATCACCCTGAGAGTGGCCCCAAAAATCGCCCAGAATTCCACCCAAAATTGGGAAAATTTTCAGGTTTTTGGGAAAAAATAGCTGGAAAAATGGCCGTGAAAATCAGCCTGAGAATCGCCCCAAAAATCGCCCAGAATTCCACCCAAAATTGGGGAAATTTTCAGGTTTTTTCCCCCATTTTTTGACCCATATTTTTCCTGTACTTTCCCCTTTTTTTTTTACATAGGTTTTTTTTCCGTTTTTCCCCCATTTTTCCCCATTTCCCACTCACGGAGTTGGTGCCCAGGGTCTGCAGGTCGGGCTTGTCACACTCCAGAGCAGCAATTCCCCATTTTTCCCCATTTCCCCCCGTTTTTTTCCCAATTTTTACCCCCCTTTTTTTTTTCCCCATTTTCTCAATTTTCCCCATTTTTTCCCATTTTCCCCCGTTTTTTTCCCCATTTCTCACTCACGGAGTTGGTGCCCAGGATCTGCAGGTCGGGCTTGTCGGACTCCAGAGCAGCAATTCCCCATTTTCCCCTATTTCCCCCCAAGTTTTCCCCCATTTTTACCCCTTTTTTTTTCTTTTATTTTTCCCCATTTTCCTCAAATTTCTCCATTTTTTCCCCATTTTTTGACCCATATTTTTCCTGTACTTTTCCCATTTTTTTTTACATAGGTTTTTTTTTCCTTTTTTCCCCGTTCTTCCCCATTTCCCACTCACGGAGTTTGTCCCAGGATCTGCAGGTCGGGCTTGTCACACTCCAGAGCAGAAATTCCCCATTTTCCCCCCATTTCCCCCCCATTTTCTTACCATTTTTCCTCCACTTTTAGCCATTTTTTCAATTTTTTGTCCCATTTTTTCCCATTTTCCCCGTTTCCTCACGGAGTTTGTCCCCAGGATCTGCAGGGCGGGCTTGTCGGACTCCAGAGCAGCAATTCTCCATTTTTCCCCATTTCACCCCATTTTTTTCCCAATTTTTTCCCCATTTTTCCCTGTTCTTTCCCCAATTTTTTCCATATTGTTTTTTTCATGTTTTCCCCCCATTATTTTCTCATTTTCCCCAGGTTTTTCCCCATTCTCTCGCTCACGGAGTTGGTGCCCAGGATCTGCAGGTCGGGCTTGTCACACTCCAGAGCAGCAATTCCCCATTTTCCCCCCATTTTTTACCCATTTTTTCCTCAGTTTTTACCCACATTTTCCCTAATTTTTAGCCATTCTTCCCATATTTTTTTCCCCCGTTTTTTTCCCATTTTCCCCCGTTTTTTCCCCATTTCCTCACTCACAGAGTTTGTCCCCAGGATCTGCAGGTCGGGCTTGTCGGACTCCGGAGCAGCAATTCCCCATTTTTCCCCCATTTCCCCCCATTTTTTTTCCCGTTTTTTTCCCCATTTTTTTCTGTTTTTCACCGTTTTTCTCCATAGTTTTTTTCTCCATTTTCCCCCATTTTTTCCTGGTTTTTTCCCCATTTCTCACTCACGGAGTTGGTCCCCAGGATCTGCAGGTCAGGCTTGTCACACTCCAGAGCATCAATTCCCCATTTTTCCACATTTCCCCCCATTTTTTCCCAATTTTTTACCCATTTTTTCCTCAGTTTTTACCCACAATTTCCATAATTTTTAGCCATTTTTCTCATATTTTTTTCCCATTTTCCCCTGTTTTTTCCCCATTTCCCTCACTCACGGAGTTGGTGCCCAGGATCTGCAGGTCGGGCTTGTTTGCACTCCAGAGCAGAAATTCCCCATTTTCCCCCCATTTTTTACCCATTTTTTACCCACATTTTTCCCCTAATTTTTAGCTTTTTTTTCACATAATTTTTCTCCGTTTTTGCCCTTTTTGCCCATTTTCCCCATTTCCCGGCTCACGGAGTTGGTGCCCAGGATCTGCAGGTCGGGCTTGTCGCACTTCAGAGCAGCAATTCCCCATTTTCCCCATTTTTCCCCCATTTTTTCCTCAGTTTTTACCCACATTTTCCCCTAATTTTTAGCCATTTTTCCCATAATTTTTTTCCCCGTTTTTGCCCGCTTCCCCCCTGTTTTTCCCCCGTTTTTTCCCCGTTTCCTGGCTCACGGAGTTGGTGCCCAGGATCTGCAGGTCGGGCTTGTCACACTCCAGAGCAGCAATTCCCCATTTTCCCCCATTTTTACCCATTTTTTCCCCAGTTTTTACCCACATTTTCCCATGTTTTTTAACCATTTTCCCCATAACTTTTTCCCCCGTTTTTGCCCGGTTTTTTCCCCGTTTTTCCCCGTTTTTTCCCCATTTTCTCACAGAGTTGGTGCCGAGGATCTGCAGGTCGGGCTTGTCGGACTCGAGCAGTTTGGCCACCATGGTGAGGAAGCTCTCCCGAACAGGTTGATGCTCTGGCAGTGGCACGCCAGCAGCAGCTGGTCCAGCGCCTCCATGGCCACCCGCACCGACCTGGGACAGGAATGGGTTATCCTGGGATAAATCACACCCTGGGATGGGTTATCCTGGGATACAGCCTGTCCTGGATGGGTTATCCCGGGATAAATCCTGTCCCGGGCTGGGCTATCCAGCACAGCCAGCAGCAGCTGGGCCAGCGCCTCCATGGCCACCCGCACCGACCTGGGACAGGACTGGGATGGGTTATCCCGGGATAAAATGTACACTGGGATGGGTTATCTTGAGATAAAGTATGCACTGGGATGGGTTTATCCCGGGATAAAACATGGACTGGGCTGGCTATCCCAGCACGGGCAGCAGCAGCTGGGCCAGCGCCTCCATGGCCACCCGCACTGACCTGGGACAGGAATGGTTATCCTGGGATAAATCATACCCTGGGACCGGTTATCCCGGGATAAATCCTGTCCCGGGGCTGGCTATCCCAGCACGGGCAGCAGCAGCAGCTGGGCCAGAGCCTCCATGGCCACCCGCACTGACCTGGGACAGGAACGGGGTAAATTATCCCGGGATAAAATGTACACCGGGATGGGTTATCCTGAGATAAATCCTGTCCCATGACCAGTTATCCTGGGATAAATCATGGACTGGGCTGGGCTATCCCAGCACGGGCAGCAGCAGCTGGTCCAGCGCCTCCATGGCCACCCGGGACTGACCTGGGACAGGAATGGGTTATCCTGGGATAAATCATACCCCCGGGATGGGTTATCCCGGGATAAAACATGGACTGGGCTGGGCTATCCCAGCTCAGCCAGCAGCAGCTGGGCCAGCGCCTCCATGGCCACCCGCACTGACCTGGGACAGGAACGGGATGGGGTTTATCCCGGGATAAATCCTGTCCCGGATGGGTTATCCCGGGATAAATCCTGTCCCATGATCGGTTATCCCGGATAAATCCTGTCCCGGATGGGTTATCCTGGGATAAATCCTGTCCTGGATGGGTTATCCTGGGATAAATCCTGTCCCATGATCAGTTATCCCAGGATAAATCCTGTCCCGGATGGGTTATCCCGGGATAAATCCTGTCCCCATGATCAGTTATCCCGGGATAAATCCTGTCCCGGATGGGTTATCCCGGGATAAACCCTGTCCCCGTGTCCATGTGTCCCGTACCCGTATCGGTGCCGCGCCCCCCTGTCCGTGTGTCCCTGTGTCCATGTGTCCGTGTGTCCCCGTGTCCCATGTGTCCCGTGTCCCCGTGTGTGTCCCATGTCCGTGTGTCCCATACCTGTATCGGTGCCGCGCCCCCGCATCCCTGTGTCCCGTGTCCGTGTGTCCCCATGTCTGTGTGTCCCCGTGTCCTGTACCTGTATCGGTGCCGCGCCCCCGCGTCCCGTGTGTCCCCGTGTCCCGTGTCCGTGTGTCTGTGTGTCCCGTGTCCATGTGTCCCGTGTCCGTGTGTCCCGCGTCCGTGTGTCCCCGTGTCCGTGTGTCTGTGTGTCCGTGTGTCCTGTACCCGTATCGGTGCCACGCCCCCGTGTCCGTGTGTCCCCGTGTCCGTGTGTCCCGTGTCCCCGTGTCCGTGTGTCCTCGTGTCCGTGTGTCCCCGTGTCCCCGTGTCCGTGTGTCCCCGTGTCCCATACCCGTATCAGTGCCGCGCCCCCACGTGTGTCGTGTGTCCCCGCGTACGTGTGTCCCCGTGTCCGTGTGTCCCGTGTCCGTGTGTCCCCGTGTCCGTGTGTCCGTGTCCGTGTGTCCCCGTGTCCGTGTGTCCCCGCGTCCGTGTGTCCCCGTGTCCCCGTGTCTGTCCCGTGTCCGTGTGTCCGCGTGTCCCCGTACCCGTATCGGTGCCGGGCCACGTCGCGCGTCAGGCGCTCGCTCAGGTAGGCGCCGATGCGGTCGAGCTTCTCGGGCGCCGACAGCGCGTAGAACGTCAACTTCTCCATGTTGGACTTCACCCAATCCTTCCTGAAATGTGGGAATGGAAATGGGATAAAAACGGGGAAAAAATGGGCACACAGCTTCTCCATGTTGGATTTAACCAAACCCTCCTGGAAAAATGGGAATGAAAATGGGAATAAAAATGGGAATAAAAATGGGAAAAATGGCACACAGCTTCTCCATGTTGGATTTAACCAAACCTTCCTGGAAAAATATGGAAAAATTGGGGAAAATGGGCACACAGCTTCTCCATGTTGGATTTACCAAACCCTCCTGGAAAAACATGGGAATGAAAATGGGATAAAAACGGGAAAAATGGGCACACAGCTTCTCCATGTTGGACTTCACCAAACCCTCCCTGAAATGTGGAATGGAAATGGGGTTTAAAAAGGGAAAAAATGGGAGTGAAAATGGGAAAAATGGGCACACAGCTTCTCCATGTTGGATTTAACCAAACCCTCCTGGAAAAATATGGAAAAATTGGGAAAAAATGGGAAAAATGGGAGTGAAAACGGGACAAATGGGCACGCAGCTTCTCCATGTTGGACTTCACCAATCCTTCCTGGAAAATATTGAAAAATTGGGAAAAATGAGCACACAGCTTCTCCATGTTGGATTTAACCAAACCTTCCTGGAAAATATGGGGTTAAAAATGGGTAAATGGGAAAAATGGGCACACAGCTTCTCCATGTTGGATTTAACCAATCCTTCATAAAAAATATGGGGGAAAATGGGATAAAAACGGGAAAAATGGGAATGAAAATGGGAAAAATGGGCACACAGCTTCTCCATGTTGGATTTAACCAAACCGTCCTAAAAATATGGGGGAAAATGGGAATGAAAATGGGAAAAAATGGGCACACAGCTTCTCCATGTTGGACTTCACCAATCCCTCCTGGAAAATATGGAATAAAAATGGGATAAAAACGGGAAAAATGGGGAAAATGGGGACACAGCTTCTCCATGTTGGACTTCACCAAACCTTCCTGGAAAATATGGGAATGAAAATGGGATAAAAACGGGAAAAATGGGGAAAATGGGCACACAGCTTCCCCATGTTGGACTTCACCAAACCTTCCTGGAAAATATTGAAAAATTGGGAAAAATGAGCACACAGCTTCTCCATGTTGGATTTAACCAAACCTTCCTGGAAAATATGGGGTTTAAAAATGGGTAAAATGGGAAAAAATGGGCACACAGCTTCTCCATGTTGGATTTAACCAATCCTTCATAAAAAATATGGGGGGAAAAATGGGATAAAAAACGGGAAAAATGGGAATGAAAATGGGAAAAATGGGACACAGCTTCTCCATGTTGGATTGCACCAAACCCTCCTGGAAAATATGGGAATGAAAATGGGATAAAAACGGGAAAAATGGGAATGAAAATGGGGAAAATGGGGACACAGCTTCTCCATGTTGGACTTCACCAAACCCTCCTGGAAAATATGGGAATGAAACCATGGAAACATGGGGAAAATGGGCACACAGCTTCTCCATGTTGGATTTAACCAATCCTTCCTGAAAAATATGGAAAAATTGGGAAAAATGGGAAAAATGGGAGTGAAAATGGGAAAAATGGGCACACAGCTTCTCCATGTTGGATTTAACCAAACCTTCCTGGAAAAAATATGGGAATAAAAATGGGAATAAAAATGGTAATTAAAATGGGAAACAGCTTCTCCATGTTGGATTGAACCAATCCCTCCTGGAAAAATGGGAATAAAAACATGGAAAAATGGGGACACGGCGCCGACAGCGTGTAGAGCGTCGGCTTCTCCAGGTTGGACTTCACCAATCCCTCCTGAAAAATATGGGGGAAATTGGGGTAAAAACGGGAATTTGAGAGGATTTAACCGAACCCTCCTAAAATATGGGATTAAAAACATGGAAAATGGGAATGGGCACACAGCTTCTCCAGGTTGGCCTTCACCAAACCCTCCTGAAAAATATGGGAATGAAAATGGGAAAAATGGGCACACGGCTTCTCCATGTTGGATTTAACCAAACCCTCCTAAAAAATATGGGGGAAAATGGGAATAAAAATGGGGAAAATGGGAATGAAAACGGGAAAAATGGGCACACAGCTTCTCCATGTTGGATTTAACCAATCCTTCCTGAGAAATATGGGGGGAAAATGGGAATAAAAACATGGAAAAAACAGGGAAAAACGGGAATGAAAATGGGCACACAGCTTCTCCATGTTGGATTGAACCAATCCTTCCTAAAATTTATGGGAATGAAAATGGGAATGAAAATGGGAATAACAGGAATGGGCACATGGCTTCTCCATGTTGGACTTGACTAAACCCTCCTGAGGAGATAAAAATGGGAATAAAAGCAGGGAAAATGGGAAAAATAGCAATGAAAACGGGAATGGGCACACAGCTTCTCCATAGTGGATTGAACCAATCCCTCCTGAAAAATATGGGGGAAAATGGGAATAAAAATGGGGAAAATGGGAATGAAAACAGGAATGGGCACACAGCTTCTCCAGGTTGGACTTCACCAATCCTTCCTAAAAAATATGGGGAAATGGGGATAAAAATGGGAATTTAGGAGGATTTAACCAAACCCTCCTAAAATATGGGATTAAAAACATGGAAAATGGCAATGGGGCACAGCTTCTCCAGGTTGGACTTCACCAATCCTTCCTGAAAAATTTGGGGGAAATGGGAAAAATGGGCACACAGCTTCTCCATGTTGGATTTAACCAAACCTTCCTGGAAAAATGGGAATGAAAATGGGGAAAATGGGCACACAGCTTCTCCATGTTGGGTTTAACCAAACCCTCCTGAAAAATATGGGAATAAAAATGGGATAAAAACGGGAAAAATGGGCACACAGCTTCTCCATGTTGGATTTAACCAAACCTTCCTGAAAAAATATGGGGAAAATTGGGGGGAAAACGGGAAAAATGGGCACACAGCTTCTCCATGTTGGACTTCACCAAACCCTCCTGGAAAAATATGGAAAAATATGGAAAAATTGGGAAAAATGGGCACACAGCTTCTCCATGTTGGACTTCACCAAACCCTCCTGAAAAAATATGGAAAAATTGGGAAAAATGGGAGTGAAAATGGGAAAAATGGGCACACAGCTTCTCCATGTTGGATTTAACCAAACCCTCCTGGAAAAATATGGGAATGAAAATGGGGTTAAAAACGGGAAAAATGGGGAAAATGGGCACACAGCTTCTCCATGTTGGATTGAACCAATCCCTCCTGAAAAAATATTTGGGAAAAATGGGAATAAAAACATGGAATAAACAGGGAAAAATGGGAATGAAAATGGGAAAAATGGGAACACAGCTTCTCCATGTTGGATTGAACCAATCCTTCCTGAAATTTATGGGAATGAAAATGGGAATGAAAATGGGAAAAACAGGAATGGGCGCACAGCTTCTCCATGTTGGACTTGACTAAACCCTCCTGAGGAGATAAAAATGGGAATAAAAGCAGGGAAAATGGGAAAAATAGCAATGAAAACGGGAATGGGCACACAGCTTCTCCATGGTGGATTGAACCAAACCCTCCTGGAAAAAATATGGGAATAAAAATGGGAATAAAAATGGGAAAAATGGGCACACAGCTTCTCCATGTTGGATTGAAACAATCCCTCCTGAAAAATAAGGGGGAAAATGGGAATAAAAACATGGAAAAAACAGGGAAAAATGTGAATGAAAATGGGAAAAATGGGAACACAGCTTCTCCATGTTGGATTTAACCAGTTCTTCCTGGAAAAATGGGAATAAAACCATGGAAAATGGGAATGGGAACGCAGCTTCTTCAGGTTGGATTGAATTGAACAGTCCTGGAATGGGAAAAAAAACACGGAAAATGGGAAAAATGCGGATAAAAATGGGAATGGGAACACGGCATCTCCAGGTTGGATTTAACCGGACCTTCCTGGAATGGGGAAAATGGGAATAAAACCGGGAATTACGGCAACAACGATGGGAATGACAGGAATAACAATGTCCTAAAATCCCAAGGTCCCAAATCCCCCAAACCCCAAATCTCCTGAATCTCCTCAGGGTCCTCGGGGTAGAAGTTGTCCATCCATCCCCAAACCCCAATTCCCAAACCCAAAATCCCGAATCCCAAATCCCAAATCCAAAATTCCTTTTAAATCCCAAACCCCAAAACCCTGTAAATCCCCACCTCAGGGTCCCTGCCGTGGGTGTTGTCCGTCCAGCCCCAAACCCCAAAAGCCCCAAAAACCCCAAATCACAAATCTCAAAAACCCCAAATTCCCAAACTCCAAAAGCCCCAAAACCCCCATAAATTCCCCAAAAACCCCATAAATTCCCCAAAAACCCCATAAATTCCCCCAAATTCCCACCTCGGGGTCCTCGGGGTCGATGTTGTCCATCCATCCCAAACCCCAAAAACCCCAAAAACCCCAAAACCCCAAAACCCCATAAATTCCCCAAAACCCCAAAAACGCCCCAATTTCACCCAAATCCCACCTCGGGGTCCTCGGGGTCAATGTTGTCCATCCATCCCAAACCCCAAAACCCCATAAATTCCCCAAAACCCCATAATTTCCTCCAAATGGCACCTCGGGGTCCTCGGGGTAGATGTTGTCCACCCATTCCCAAACCCCAAAACCCCCAAACCCCATAAATTCCCCAAAAACCCCAAAAACGCCCCAATTTCCCCCAAATCCCACCTCGGGGTCCTCGGGGTCGATGTTGTCCATCCATCCCAAACCCCAAAAACCCCAAAAACCCAAATCCCATAAATTCCCAAAAAATCACCAAAACCACCAAAAACCCCAAACCCCAAAAACCCCAAAACCCCAAAAACCCCATAAATTCCCCCAAAACCCCAAAACCCCATAAATTCCCCCAAATCCCACCTCGGGGTCCTCGGGGTAGATGTTGTCCACGAGGCGTTTGTAGCGCGGCCGGAGCGCCCCACAGCAGCCACAGAGACCTGCGGGGACGGACGGGGAAAACACCGGAAAATAATGGGGGAAATAATGGGGGAAATAATGGGGGAAAATGGGGGAAAATGGGGAAATAATGGGGGAAATAATGGGGGAAATAATGGGGGAAAATGGGGGAAAATGGGGAAATAATGGGGGAAATAATGGGGGAAATAATGGGGGAAATAATGGGGGAAAATGGGGGAAAATGGGGAAATAATGGGGGAAATAATGGGGAAATAATGGGGGAAATAATGGGGGAAAATGGGGGAAAATGGGGAAATAATGGGGAAATAATGGGGAAAATAATGGGGGAAATAATGGGGGAAATAATGGGGGAAAATGGGGAAATAATGGGGGAAATAATGGGGAAATAATGGGGAAATAATGGGGAAAATAATGGGGAAATCTGGGAAAAGAGCGCGGGAAAGTGGGGGGAATCGGAAAAAAAAATTGGGGAAAATCAGAAAAAATCTGGGAAAATAGCGGGGGAAATTGGGGAAAATCAGAAAAGACTTGGGGGAAAAAATCAGAAAAAATCTGGGGAAAATCTGGGAAAATTGGGGAAAATGGGGGAAAATCTGGGAAAATAGTGGGGGAAATTGGGGGAAAATATCAGAAAAAATTTCGGGAAAAATATCAGAAAAAATCTGGGAAAATAGCGGGGAAAATTGGGGGAAAATATCAGAAAAAATTTGGGGAAAAATATCAGAAAAAATCTGGGAAAATAGCGGGGAAAATTCAGGAAAAATCAGAAAAAATTTGGGGAAAAAAATCAGAAAAAATCTGGGGAAAACCACGGGAAAATTGGGAAAAATGGGGGGAAAATGGGGGGAAATCTGGGAAAATAGCGGGGGAAATTGGGGGAAAATCAGAAAAATTTGGGGAAAAAATCAGAAAAAATCTGGGGAAAATATCAGAAAAAAATCTGGGGAAAATCATAAAAAAATTTGGGGAAAATCAGAAAAAAATCTGGGGAAAAAATCAGAAAAAAATTGGGGAAAAAATCAGAAAAAATCTGGGGAAAATCAGAAAAAAAATTGGGGAAAATCAGAAAAAATCTGGGGAAAATCTGGGAAAATCGCGGGGGAAATTGGGGGAAAATCGGAAAAAAATTTGGGAAAAAAATCAGAAAAAATCTGGGGAAAATCTGGGAAAATAGCGAGGGAAATTGGGGAAAAATATCAGAAAAATTTGGGGAAAAAATCAGAAAATATCTGGGGAAATCGCGGGGAATTTGAGGTTTGTGGTTTGGGGCTTTTGGGATCTGGGATTTGGGGGTTTTGGGATTTGGGGTTTGGGGTTCAGGATTTAGGATTGGGATTTGGGGTTCAGGATTTGGGATTTGGGGTTCGGGATTTGGGATTGGGATGTGATTGGGGTTTGGGATTTGGGGTTTGGGGCTCAGGATTTGGGATTGGGATGTGATTGCGGGTTTGGGGTTCAGGGTTTGGGGTTCAGGATTTGGGATTTGGGGTTTGGGATTTGGGGATTGGGATTTGGGGATTGGGGTTCAGGATTTGGGGATTGGGGCTCAGGATTTGGGATTGGGATGTGAGTGGGGTTTAGGATTTGGGGTTTGGGATTTGGGGTTCAGGGTTTGGGGTTCAGGACTTGGGGTTTGGGGTTCAGGGTTTGGGCTCTGGGCCCGTTTGGGGTTTGGGGTTCAGGGTTTGGGGTTCAGGATTTGGGACCATTTGGGATTCAGCGTTTGGGGGTTCCTGATTCAGGATTTGGGATTTGGGGTTCAGGATTGAGGATTTGGGGTTTCTGATTCACAATTTCAGGTTTGGGGTTCGGGGTTTGGGCTCTGGGCCCGTTTGGGGTTCAGGGTTCAGGATTTGGGATTTGGGGTTCAGGGTTTGAGCTCTGGGCCCGTTTGGGGTTCAGGATTTGGGGTTCAGGGTTCAGGAATTAGGATTTGGGCTCATTTGGGGTTTGGGGTTCAGGATTTGGGGTTTGGGTCCGTTTGGGGTTTGGGGTTCAGGATTTAAAGTTCAGGGTTCAGGGTTTGGGCTCTGGGCCCGTTTGGGGTTCGGGGTTTGGGGTTCAGGGTTTGGGGTTCAGGTCAGTTCGGGGTTCGGGGTTCAGGGTTTGGGGTTCAGATCAGTTTGGGGTTCAGGATTTGGGGTTTAGGTCAGTTTGGGGTTCGGGGTTCAGGGTTTGGGCTCTGGGCCCATTTGGGGTTCGGAGTTCGGGGTTTGGGGTTCAGGTCAGTTCGGGGTTCGGGGTTTGGGGTTCAGGGTTTGGAGTTTGGGGTTTGGGTCCCTTGGGGTCCGTTTGGGGTTCAGGGTTTGGTGTTCGGGGTTTGGGGTTCAGCGTTTGGTTCCCTTTGGGGTCCCTCCGGGTTCCGTCCCCTCTCTCGGCGCCGCTGCCCGGCCCGGGAAGGGCGTTCGGGCTCCCGGAGGTCACCGGGGATTCCCAACATCCCCAAATCCCCAAATCCCAAAATCCCCAAAATCCCAAAATCCCCAAAATCCCTTAATCCCAAAGCGGGGGAGGGGAGGGCGCCAGATGCTGCTGCAGCTGCTCCTCGGCACGGACGGCCCCAAAATCCCCGGATTCCACCCCAAAAACTCGGATTCCACCCCAAAATCCCCGGATTGCACCCCAAAAACTCGGATTCCACCCCAAAATCCCCGGATTGCACCCCAAAAACTCGGAACGGGCCCCAAAAACCCCGGATTGCACCCCAAAAACTCGGAATTGGCCCCAAAACATTGGAATCGGCCCCAAAATCCCCGGATTCCACCCCAAAAACTCGGAATTGGCCCCAAAACTCCCGGATTCCACCCCAAAAAATCAGATTCAACCCCAAAAACCCCGGATTCCACCCCAAAAACTCAGTTTCGACCCCAAAACATCGGAACCGGCCCCAAAATCCTAAAATCCAGCCCCAAAAACCCCGGATTCCACCCCAAAAACTCGGATTCGACCCCAAAACATTGGAATCGGCCCCAAGATCCTAAAATCCAGCCCCAAACCCCCGGATTCCACCCCAAAACCTCGGAATCGGCCCCAAAACCACAAAATCGGCACCAAAGCAACCGAATCACCCCCAAAATCGCTGGATTTGGCCCCAAAATCCAAAAATTCAGCCCCCAAATGCCAGATTTGACCCCAAAACCCCAAAACTCGGCCCCAAAATCCCTGGATTCAGCCCCAAAATCCCGAAATTCGGCCACAAACCCCCGAAATTCAGCTCCAAGCCCACAGAACCAGCCCCAAAATCGCTGGGATTCCACCCCAAAATCCCGAAATTCAGCCCCAAAATCCCAGGGTTTGACCCCAAAATCCTCAAATTTGGCCCCAAAATGCCCAAATTCGGCCCCAAAACCCCAAAATTCAGCCCCCAAAATCGGCCCCAAAACCCCGGAATTCAGCCCCAAAGTGCTGGGATTCAACCCCAAAATCCCGAAATTCAGCACCAAAATCCCAGGTTTGACCCCGAAATCCAAACATTTGGCCCCAAAATGTCCAAATTCGGCCCCAAAACCCCAAAATTCAGCCCCCAAAATCAGCCCCAAAATGCTGGGTGGGGACAAATCCCAAAATCCCAGGATTCGACCCCAAAATCCCGGAATTCACGCTCCGGGATTTGGCCCCAAAATCCTGGTTTTGACCCCAAAATCCTGGATTTGACCCCAAAACCCCGAAAGTTTGGGGTTCCCAGACCCCCAGGCCGCTCCCACCCCACAAATTTGGGGCTCCCAAAATCATCGAAACCCACAAATTTTGGGGTTTCCTAAAAAATTTGGGGATTTCCAGCAGAATTTGGGGTTCCCAAACCGCTCCCACTCCACAAATTTTGGGGTTTTTGGGGATTTTTGGGGTTCCCCGCAGATTTTGGGGTTCCCAAACCGCTCCCACCCCACAAATTTTGAGGCTCCCCGCAGATTTTGGGATTCCCAAACTGCCCCCACCCCACAAATTTTGGGGTTTTTGGGGATTTTTGGGGTTTCCGGGAGGTTTTGGGATTCCCAAACCGCTCCCACTCCACAAAATTTGGGGTTTTTGGGGTTTTTTGGGGTTCCCTCACGCAGATTTTGGGGTCCCCAAACCACTCCCACCCCACAAATTTTGGGGTTTCCCGGTGATTTTCGGGGTCCCAAACTGATCCCGCCTCAAAATTTTTTGGGGTTTTTGGGGATTTTTGGGGTTTCCTGGAGGTTTTGGTGTCCCCAAGCCGCTCCCACCCCACAAATTTTGGGATTTCCTGGAGGTTTTGCGTTTCCCAAACTGATCCCACCTCACAAATTTTGGGGTTTTTGGGGATTTTTGGGGTTTCCCGGTGATGTTTGGTGTCCCCAACCGCTCCCACCCCACAAATTTTGGGGTTTCCTGTTGGTTTTGGGGTTCCCAAGTTGATCCCACCACACAAATTTTGGGGTTTTTTGGGATTTTTGGGGTTCCCCGCAGATTTTGGGGGTTCCCAAGCCGCTCCCACCCCACAAATTTTGGGGTTTCCTGGAGGTTTTGGGGTTCCCAAACCGATCCCACCCCACAAATTTTGGGGTTTTGGGGATTTTTGGGGTTCCCCGCAGAATTTGGGGTTCCCAAACCGCTCCCACCCCACAAATTTTGGGGTTTCCCGGTGATTTTCAGGGTCCCAAACTGATCCCGCCTCAAAATTTTTTGGGGTTTTTGGGGATTTTTGGGGTTTCCTGTCAATTTTGGGGTTCCCAAACCGCTCCCACCCCACAAATTTTGGGGTTTCCCGGTGATGTTTGGGGTCCCAAACTGATCCCGCCTCACAAATTTCGGTGTTTTTGGGGATTTTTTGGGTTTTTGGGGTCCCCAAACCGCTCCCACCCCACAAATTTTGGGGTTTTTGGGGATTTTGGGGTTCCCAAACTGATCCCGCCCCACAAATTTTGGGGTTTCCTGTTGGTTTTGGGGTTCCCAAACCGCTCCCACCCCCAAAATTTTGGGATTTCCCGCCAATTTTGGGGTTCCCTCACGCAGATTTTGGGGTTCCCAAACCGCCCCCACCCCACAAATTTTGTGGGTTTTGGGGTTTTCGGGGATTTTGGGGTTTCCTGCAGATTTCGGGGTCTCTCCCGGTGCTGTTTTTTGGGTCCCTCCCGGGGTTTTTTGGGGTTTTTTTGGGAATTTCGGGTCCCTCCCGGTGATTTTGGGATTTTTGAGACATTTCGGGTCCCTCCCGGTGTTTTGGGTCCCTCCCGGGGATTTTGGGGATCCCTCCCGGTGCCGTTTTTGGGGTTATTTTTGGTGATTTTGGGTCCCCCCCGGTGCCGTTTTTGGGGTTATTTTTGGGGGATTTTGGGGTCCCTCCCGGTGCCGTTTTTGGGGTTATTTTCGGTGATTTCGGGTCCCTCCCGGTGCCGTTTTTGGGGTTATTTTGGGGGGATTTTTGGGGTCCCCCCCGGTGCGGTTTTTGGGGTTATTTTCTTTGATTTCGGGTCCCCCCGGCGCCGTTCCGGTGCCCGCCGGGGATGCTCCGTCCGGCGGTGCCGGTGCCGGTGCCGGGGCGGGGCCGGGGCCGCGTTCCCGCAGTTCCCGCCCCCGTCACCCCCGCCGCTCTCCCGGGTTTTATCCCGGTGTTATCCCGGTGTTATCCCGGTGTTATCCCGGTTTTGGGTCCCGGTTTTGTGTCCCGTTTTTGTGTCCCAGCGGTGTGGGCGCCGTCCCGTCCCGTTCCGTACCGTACATGGCGCTGCGGCGGCGGCGGCGGCTGCGGGAGCGGAGCCGGCGGGAGCGGGGGCGGCAACGGGGGCGGGGACACCGGGAGCGGCAGCGGGGAAAACCGGGAACGGCAGCGGGGAAAACCGGGAACGGGAACGGGAACGGCGGGAACAGAGCGAAAACCGGGAATGGGGGCGGGGACACCGGGAACGGGAACAGCGGGAAAACCGGGAACGGAGGGGAAACCGGGAACGGAGGGGAAACCGGGAACGGGAACGGGAACGGGAACGGGGGCGGGGACACCGGGAACGGCAGCGGGGAAAACCGGGAACAACGGGAACAGCGGGAACGGGAACGGAGCGAAAACCGGGAACAACGGGAACAGCGGGAACGGGAACGGGAATGGGGGCGGGGACACCGGGAGCGGCAGCGGGGAAAACCGGGAACGGGAACGGCGGGAACAGAGGGAAAACCGGGAATGGGGGCGGGAACACCGGGAGCGGCAGCGGGGAAAACCGGGAACGGAGGGGAAACCGGGAACGGGAACGGGAAAAACCGGGAACGAGGGCGGGAAACAGCGGGAACGGAGCAAAAACCGGGAACGGGAACGGAGGGAAAACCGGGAATGGGGGTGGGAAACACCGGTAACGGAGGGAAAACCGGGAACGGGAACGGCGGGAACGGAGGGAAAACCGGGAATGGGGGCGGGAAAAACCGGGAACGGCAGCGGGGAAAACCGGGAACGGGAACGGGAATGGAGGGAAAACCGGGAACGGGGGCGGAAAAAACCGGGAATGGGGGCAGGAAAAACCGGGAACGGAGGGAAAACCGGGAACGGGAACGGAGCAAAAACCGGGAATGGGGGCGGGAAACACCGGGAGCGGCAGCGGGGAAAACCGGGAACAACGGGAACAGCGGGAACGGGAACGGAGCAAAAACCGGGAACAACGGGAACAGCGGGAACGGAGCGAAAACCGGGAACGGGAAAAACCGGGAACGGGGGCGGGAAACACCGGGAACAACGGGAACGGGAGCGGGAACGGAGCGAAAACCGGGAACGGGAACGGGAAGAACTGGGAATGGGGGCGGGAAACACCGGGAACGGAGCGAAAACCGGGAACAACGGGAACAGCGGGAACGGGAACGGAGGGAAAACCGGGAACGGGAACGGAGGGAAAACCGGGAATGGGGGCAGGGAAAACCGGGAACGGAGGGAAAACCAGGACCGGGAACAGCGGGAAAACCGGGAATGGAGGGAAAACCGGGAATGTGAATAGAGGGAAAACCGGGAACGGGGGCGGGAAAAACCGGGAACAACGGGGAAAACCGGGAATGGGAATGGGAACGGAGGGAAAACTGGGAACAACGGGAAAACCGGGAACGGGGGGAAAACCGGGAATGGGAACAGCGGGAAAGGGAATGGGAACGGGAGCAGGGGCGGGAACGGGAACGGGAACGGGAAAAACCTGGGAATGGGGAAAGCTCGGAATGGGAAAAACCAGGAATGGGAACGGAGGGAAAACCGGGAATGGGAGAGGAGGGAAAACCGGGAATGGGAAAAACGGGAATGGGAACGGCGGGAACGGGAAAACTGGGAATGGAAAACCTGGGAATGGGATCGGGATGGAAAACCAGGAATGGAAAACTGGGAATGGATTGGGAGAAATGGGGATGGAAAATCGGGAATGGATCGGGATGGGAAACCAGGAGTGGATCAGCATAAACGGGAATGGATCGGGATAAACGGGAATGGATCAGGATGGAAAACCGGGAATGGATCGGGACAAACGGGAATGGATCGGGATGGAAAACCGGGAATGGATCGGGATAAACGGGAATGGATCGGGATGGGAAACCGGGAATGGATCGGGATAAACGGGAATGGATCGGGATAAACGGGAATGGATCGGGATGGAAAACCAGGAATGGATCGGGATGGAAACCAGGAATGGATCGGGATAAATGGGAATGGATCGGGATGGGAAACCAGGAATGGATCGGGATGGAAAACCGGGAATGGATCGGGATAAACGGGAATGGATCAGGATGGGAAACCAGGAATGGATCGGGATAAACGGGAATGGATCGGGGTGGAAACCAGGAATAGATCGGGATGGAAAACCAGGAATGGATCGGGATGGAAAACCAGGAATGGATCGGGATGGAAAACCAGGAATGGATCAGGATAAACGGGAATGGATCGGGATAAACGGGAATGGATCGGGATGGAAACCAGGAATGGATCGGGATAAACGGGAATGGATCGGGATGGGAAACCGGGAATGGATTGGGATAAACGGGAATGGATCGGGATAAACGGGAATGGATCGGGATGGAAAAATGGGAATGGATCGGGATAAACGGGAATGGAGCGGGATGGAAAACTGGGAATGGATCGGGATAAACGGGAATGGATCGGGATAAACGGGAATGGATCGGGATGGAAACCAGGAATGGATCGGGATGGGAAACCGGGAATGGATCGGGATAAACGGGAATGGATCGGGATGGAAAACCAGGAATGGATCGGGATAAACGGGAATGGATCGGGATAAACGGGAATGGATCGGGATGGGAAACCGGGAATGGATCGGGATAAACGGGAATGGATCGGGATAAACGGGAATGGATCGGGATAAACGGGAATGGATCGGGATGGAAAAATGGGAATGGATCGGGATAAACGGGAATGGAGCGGGATGGAAAACTGGGAATGGATCGGGATAAACGGGAATGGATCGGGATAAACGGGAATGGATCGGGATGGGAAACCAGGAATGGATCGGGATAAACGGGAATGGATCGGGATGGAAAACCGGGAATGGATCGGGGTGGAAACCAGGAATGGATCGGGATAAACGGGAATGGATCAGGATAAACGGGAATGGATCGGGATGGAAAAATGGGAATGGATCGGGATAAACGGGAATGGATCGGGATGGGAAACCAGGAATGGATCAGGATGGAAAACCAGGAATGGATCGGGATAGACGGGAATGGATCGGGATGGGAAACCGGGAATGGATCTGGATGGAAAACCAGGAATGGATCGGGATAAACGGGAATGGATCGGGATGGGAAACCAGGAATGGATCGGGATAAACGGGAATGGATCGGGATGGAAAACCAGGAATGGATCGGGATAAACGGGAATGGATCGGGGTGGAAACCAGGAATAGATCGGGATGGAAAACCAGGAATGGATCGGGATGGAAAACCAGGAATGGATCGGGATGGAAAACCAGGAATGGATCAGGATAAACGGGAATGGATCGGGATGGAAAAGCAGGAATGGATCGGGATAAACGGGAATGGATCGGGATAAACAGGAATGGATTGGGATGGGAAACTGGGAATGGATCGGGATAAACAGGAATGGATCGGGATAAACGGGAATGGATCGGGATGGAAAACCAGGAATGGATCGGGATAAACGGGAATGGATCGGGATGGGAAACCAGGAATGGATCGGGATAAACGGGAATGGATCGGGATGGGAAACCAGGAATGGATCGGGATAAACGGGAATGGATCGGGATAAACGGGAATGGATCGGGGTGGAAACCAGGAATGGATCGGGATGGAAAACCAGGAATGGATCGGGATGGAAAACCAGGAATGGATCAGGATAAACGGGAATGGATCGGGATAAACGGGAATGGATCGGGATGGAAACCAGGAATGGATCGGGATAAACGGGAATGGATCGGGATGGGAAACCGGGAATGGATTGGGATAAACGGGAATGGATCGGGATAAACGGGAATGGATCGGGATGGAAAAATGGGAATGGATCGGGATAAACGGGAATGGAGCGGGATGGAAAACTGGGAATGGATCGGGATAAACGGGAATGGATCGGGATAAACGGGAATGGATCGGGATGGAAACCAGGAATGGATCGGGATGGGAAACCGGGAATGGATCGGGATAAACGGGAATGGATCGGGATGGAAAACCAGGAATGGATCGGGATAAACGGGAATGGATCGGGATAAACGGGAATGGATCGGGATAAACGGGAATGGATCGGGATAAACGGGAATGGATCGGGATGGAAAAATGGGAATGGATCGGGATAAACGGGAATGGAGCGGGATGGAAAACTGGGAATGGATCGGGATAAACGGGAATGGATCGGGATAAACGGGAATGGATCGGGATGGGAAACCAGGAATGGATCGGGATAAACGGGAATGGATCGGGATGGAAAACCGGGAATGGATCGGGGTGGAAACCAGGAATGGATCGGGATAAACGGGAATGGATCAGGATAAACGGGAATGGATCGGGATGGAAAAATGGGAATGGATCGGGATAAACGGGAATGGATCGGGATGGGAAACCAGGAATGGATCAGGATGGAAAACCAGGAATGGATCGGGATAGACGGGAATGGATCGGGATGGGAAACCGGGAATGGATCTGGATGGAAAACCAGGAATGGATCGGGATAAACGGGAATGGATCGGGATGGGAAACCAGGAATGGATCGGGATAAACGGGAATGGATCGGGATGGAAAACCAGGAATGGATCGGGATAAACGGGAATGGATCGGGGTGGAAACCAGGAATAGATCGGGATGGAAAACCAGGAATGGATCGGGATGGAAAACCAGGAATGGATCGGGATGGAAAACCAGGAATGGATCAGGATAAACGGGAATGGATCGGGATGGAAAAGCAGGAATGGATCGGGATAAACGGGAATGGATCGGGATAAACAGGAATGGATTGGGATGGGAAACTGGGAATGGATCGGGATAAACAGGAATGGATCGGGATAAACGGGAATGGATCGGGATGGAAAACCAGGAATGGATCGGGATAAACGGGAATGGATCGGGATGGGAAACCAGGAATGGATCGGGATAAACGGGAATGGATCGGGATAAACAGGAATGGATCGGGATGGAAAACCAGGAATGGATCGGGATGGAAAACCAGGAATTGATCGGGATAAACGGGAATGGATCGGGATGGAAAACCGGGAATGGATCGGGATGGGAAACTGGGAATGGATCGGGATAAACTGGAATGGATTGGGATGGAAAACCAGGAATGGATCGGGATGGAAACCAGGAATGGATCGGGATGGGAAACCAGGAATGGATCGGGATAAACGGGAATGGATCGGGATGGAAAACCGGGAATGGATCGGGATAAATGGGAATGGATCGGGATAAACGGGAATGGATCGGGATGGAAAACCGGGAATGGATCGGGATGGGAAACCAGGAGTGGATCGGGGTAAACGGGAATGGATCGGGATGGGAAACCGGGAATGGATCGGGATGGAAAACCAGGAATGGATCGGGATGGAAAACTGGGAATGGATCGGGATGGGAAACCAGGAATGGATCGGGATAAACGGGAATGGATCGGGATGGAAAACCAGGAATGGATCGGGATAAACGGGAATGGATCGGGATGGGAAACCAGGAATGGATCGGGATGGAAACCAGGAATGGATCGGGATGGGAAACCGGGAATGGATCGGGATGAACGGGAATGGATCGGGATGGGAAACCAGGAATGGATCGGGATGGGAAACCAGGAATGGATCGGGATAAACGGGAATGGATCGGGATAAACGGGAATGGATCGGGATGGGAAACCAGGAATGGATCGGGATAAACGGGAATGGAGCGGGATGGGAAACCAGGAATGGATCGGGATGGGAAACCAGGAATGGATCGGGATAAACGGGAATGGATCGGGATAAGTGGGAATGGATCGGGACGGGAAACCAGGAATGGATCGGGATAAACGGGAATGGATCGGGATGGGAAACCGGGAATGGATTGGGATAAACGGGAATGGATCGGGATGGAAAACCAGGAATGGATCGGGATGGGAAACCAGGAATGGATCGGGATAAACGGGAATGGATCGGGATGGAAAACCAGGAATGGATCGGGATAAACGGGAATGGATCGGGATGGGAAACCAGGAATGGATCGGGATGGAAAACCAGGAATGGATCGGGATGGGAAACCGGGAATGGATCGGGATGGAAAACCAGGAATGGATCGGGATGGGAAACCGGGAATGGATCGGGATAAACGGGAATGGATCGGGATGGAAAACCAGGAATGGATCGGGATGGGAAACCAGGAATGGATCGGGATAAACGGGAATGGATCGGGATGGGAAACCAGGAATGGATCGGGATAAACGGGAATGGATCGGGATGGGAAACCAGGAATGGATCGGGATGGGAAACCAGGAATGGATTGGGATAAACGGGAATGGATCAGGATAAACGGGAATGGATCGGGATAAACGGGAATGGATCGGGATGGGAAACCAGGAATGGATCGGGATGGGAAACCGGGAATGGATCGGGATGGGAAACCGGGAATGGATCGGGATGGGAAACCAGGAATGGATCGGGATAAACGGGAATGGATCGGGATGGGAAACCGGGAATGGATCGGGATGGGAAACCGGGAATGGATCGGGATGGGAAACCAGGAATGGATCGGGATAAATGGGAATGGATTGGGATGGAAAACCAGGAATGGATCAGGATCACCGGGAATGGGGCCAAGGGATGATTGGGATATTGGGAATGGGAATGGGAATGGGGTGGGAAATTGGGAATGGGGCTGGGATAAACGGGAATGGGAGCTGGGAATGGGACAATCGGGAATGGGGTTGGGAAAGCCTGGAATGGGGTTGGGATCGTTGGGAACAGGGCTGGGACAATCGGGAATGGGAACTGGGACAGTCGGGAATGGGATTGGGATATTGGGAATGGGCCCTGGAAACTGGGAATGGGATTGGGGTAATTGGGAATGGGATAACTGGGAATGGGATAACTGGGAATGGGGTTGGGACAAACTGGGACGGGGTTGAGGTGATGGGAATGGGTCTGAGGCAATTGGGAATGAGAGCCAGGAATGGGACTGGGATAGTGAGAGTGGGAGTACTGGGATGTCGGGATTGGGATAACTGGGAATGGGCAACTGGGAATGGGATCGGGATAAACTGGGAATGGGGTTGGGCACCAGGAATGGGATATTGGGATATTGGGAATGGGTAACTGGGAATGGGATTGGGAACTGGGAATGGGGCCGGGATAAACTGGAATTGGATACTGGGATGTTGGGAATGGGAATGGGATAATTGGGAATGGGATCGGGAACTGGGAATGCGATTGGGATAACTGGGAACGGGATAACTGGGAATGGGGTAACTGGGAATGGGATTGGGACAAACTGGGACGGGGTTGAGGTGACGGGAATGGGTCTGAGACAATCGGGAATGAGAACCAGGAATGGGACTGGGATACTGAGAGCGGGACTGGGATGGCGGGATTGGGATAACTGGGAATGGGGGAACTGGGAATGGGATTGGGAACCGGGAATGGGATTGGGACAAACTGGAATGGCATTGGGATAAACTGGAATGGGATTGGGATATTGGGATTGGGAATGGGGTAACTGGGAATGGGATCGGGAACTGGGAATGGAATTGGGATAGGGAATGGGGTTGGGATATTGGGAATGGGTAACTGGGAATGGGATCAGGAACTGGGAATGGGATTGGGATAAACTGGAATGGGATAACTGGGAATGGGATAAACTGGGAATGGCAACCAGGAGTGGGGTTGGGATAACTGGGAATGGGGTCGGGAACTGGGAATGGGGCTGGGATAAACTGGAATGGGAATGGGAACCGGGAATGGGGTTGGGATAAACTGGGAATGGGGTTGGGATATTGGGATAACAGGGAATGGGAACCGGGAATGGGGTTGGGATAAACTGGGATGGGATTGGGATGTTGGGAATGGGGTAACTGGGAATGGGATCAGGAACCGAGAATGGGGTTGGAATAAACCGGGAATGGGGTTGGGATAAACTGGACAGGGATAACTGGGAATGGGATCGGGAACTGGGAATGGGGTTGGGATAAACTGGAAAGGGATAACTGGGAATGGGATCGGGAACTGGGAATGGGGTTGGGATAAACTGGAAAGGGATAACTGGGAATGGGATCGGGAACTGGGAATGGGGTTGGGATAAACTGGAATGGGATATTGGGATAGGGATAACTGGGAATGGGATTGGGATAAACTGGGATAAACTGGGAATGGGACTGGGATAAACTGGGAATGGGACTGGGATAAACTGGGAATGGGGCTGGGATGGGACTGGGATAAACTGGGAATGGGACTGGGATAAACTGGGACTGGGATAAACTGGGACTGGGATGAACTGGGATGGGGCTGGGGTATCAGGAACAGGGGTGGGACAATAATGGTGGATCAATAATCAATAATAAATCAATAATAAATATTATAAAATAAATATTGAAAAAATATTGAAAATATTAAAAAATTGAATAAAATAATTATAATAATATTGAATAAATATTGAAAAAATATTGAAAAAAGTTGAAAAAAATTAATATTTTTTAAATATTGAAATAATGAAATAAATATAGAAAAATAAATAAATATTGAAAAAATAAAAATATTGAAAAAAAAATTTAATATTGAAATATTGCAATAAATATTAAAAAATAAATAAATATTGAAAAGAACAAACCAAAGCAGGCCACGGAGAAGTTTGGAATTTTTCCATTCCCGTTTTTATTGAAAGCTTTGACCCCAAACAGCCCCAAATCCCCAAATTTGACCCCAAAATTTCTGCGTTTCCTTCCCCCAGAATCCCAATCCCAAAATTTCACCCCAAAATTCCCAGAGTTTTCCAGGAATCCCAGAGCTTTTACCCCAAAACCTCCTGGATTTCTCCCAGTTTTTTTTTTTCCCCAAACCTCCGGAATTTTGATCCCAAAACCCCAAAAATTCTTGGATTTTCCCAAAATTCCCGATCCCAAAACCCCCAAATCCCGAAGTTTAACCCCAAAATTCCCGGATTTTTCCAGGAATTCCAAGATTTTAATTCCCAAACCACAAAAATCCCAAATTTTCATCTTCAAAACTCCTGGATTTTCACTGGAATCCCAATCCCAAACCCCCAAATTCCCCGATTTTTCCCGGATTTGGGAATTTTTGACCCCAAAACCCCAAATCCCAAAGTTTGATCCCAAAAAAACCCCAAATTCCCAGATTTTCCCAAGATTTTCAATCCCAAAACCCCCAAATCCCAAAGTTTCACCCCAAAAATTCCCAGGATTTCCCCCTGAAATTCCAGAATTTCAATCCCAAAACCCCAAATCCCAAAGTTTCACCCCAAAATTCCCAGATTTTTTCCAGGAATTCCAGGATTTTAATTCCCAAACCACAAAAATCCCAAATTTTTATCCTCAAAACTCCTGGATTTTCACTGGAATCCCAATCCCAAAACCCCCAAATTCCCGGATTTTCCCCAATTCCCGGATTTTCACCCCGTTCCTGGTGGCAATTCAGGATTTTCTGGGAATTCTGAGCCCAAAACCCCAAATCCCAAAGTTTGATCCCAAAAAACCCCAAATTCCCAGATTTTCCCCAGAATTTCAATCCCAAAACCCCAAATCCCAAAGTTTCACCCCAAAATTCCCAGGTTTTTTCCAGGAATCCCAGAGCTTTTACCCCAAAAACTCCTGGATTTCTCCTGGGGTTTTTTTTCCCCAAAACTCCGGAATTTTGATCCCAAAACCCCAAAAATTCTTGGATTTTCCCAGAATTTCAATCCCAAAACCCCCAATTCCCAGATTTCCCCATAATTCCCGGATTTTCCCCAAATTTCCCGGATTTTCACCCCCTTCCCGTTGGCAATTCCAGGATGTTTTGGGAATTCTGACCCCAAATCCCAAAGCTTGACCCCAGAATTCCCGGATTTTTCCCGGAATTTCAATCCCAAAACCCCCAAAATTCCCAGGTTTTCCCCAAATTTCCTGAATTTTCACCCCATTCCCGACGGCAATTCCAGGATTTTTTGGGAATTCTGACCCCAAATCCCAAAGTTTTTACCCCACAATTCCCAGATTTCCCCCAATTCCTGGATTTTCCCCCCGTTCCCGGCGGCAATTCCAGGATGTTTTGGGAATTCTGACCCCAAAATTCCCGGATTTTTCCTGGAATTTCAATCCCAAATCCCCCAGAATTCCCGGATTTTCCCCCAGAGTTCCCAGATTTTCCCCAATTCCCGGATTTTCATCCCCTTCCCGTTGGCAATTCCAGGATTTTTTGGGAACTCTGACCCCAAAATTCCCGGATTTTTCCCGGAATCCCAATCCCAAATCCCAAACGTTTACCCCCAAATTTCCCGGATTCTCCCCACAATTCCCAGATTTTCCCCAATATCCAGATTTTCACCCCGTTCCCGTCGGCAATTCCAGGATGTTTTGGGAATTCTGACCCCAAATCCCAAAGTTTGACCCCAGAATTCCCAGATTTTCCCAGGATGTTTTGGGAATTCTGATCCCAAAATTTCCCAGATTTTCCCAGAATCCCAATCCCAAAACCCCCAGATTTTTCTGGGATTTTCCCCCAGATTTTTCCGGGATTTTTCCCAAATTTCCCAGATTTTCACCCGGTTCCCGTTGTCGGCAATTCCTAGATTTTCCCCCAGAATTCCCGGATTTTCCCCCAGAATTCCCAGATTTTCCCCAAATTTTCCGATTTCCCCCAAATTCCCGGATTTTCACCCGGTTCCCGTCTGCAATTCCCGGATTTCCCGGTGATCCCGCTCGCGGAGCGCTCGCAGGGCGCGGGGCAGGGAGCGGCTGCGCAGCAGCAGCGCCACCCACGGGGGCGGCTCCGAAATTCCTGGGGGGAAAAAAAACGGGAAAAAAAGAAAAAAATGGGAATTAGAGGGGGAAATCTGGGAATTTTTCCTGGAAATTTGGGAATTCTGGGATTGAAATTCCCAAATTTGGGGGAAAAACGGGAAATTTTGGGGCAGTTTGGGATGGAAATTCCAAGAAAAACCTGAGAGGTTTTGCGGATGAAAACTCCAAAATTTCATGAAGAATCTGAGAATTTAGGGATCAAAATTCCCAAAAAACTCCTTGGAATTTCGGAATCAGAATTCCAGATTTCCTGGGGAAAAATCTCGGGATTTTGGGGCTTTTTGGTGTTTGCGTTTTTCTGGGAATTTTGGCTTTTTTTTCTGGGGGTAAGAATTTTGCAAATCCTGGAAAAATCTGGGAATTCTGGGGGGGGTTGGGGATGAAAACTCCCAAATTTGGGGAAAACTCCAGGAAAATTTGGGGGGTTTGGGATGGAAATTCCGATAAAAACCTGGGAATTTTGGGAGCAAACTTTGGGACTTGGGGTTTTTGGGACGGAAATTCCGATAAAAACCTGGGAATTTTGGGAGCAAACTTTGGGATTTGGGGTTTTTGGGATGGAAATTCCGATAAAAACCTCGGAATTTTGGAGCAAACTTTGGGATTTGGGGTTTCTGGAATTCCAAATTTGGGAATTCCAGAACATTCCAGGAACTTTTCCCAGCAATTTGGGAATTTTTCCCAGGAATTTCTGGGGTTTTTTTGAGGAATTTTGTTGCTCCTGGGAATTTTGGATTTTTTCCCCAAAAAATTCCGGGAATTATTCCTGGGAATGTCAGCGCTTATCCCAGCAATTTGAGGGATTTTCCTGGGAATTTTGAGTTTTTTCCTGGGATTTTTGGGGTTTTTTCCCTGAAAAATTCTGGGATTTTCCTCTGGGAACTTTTGTGGGTTTTTTTCTCAGGAATTTTGGATTTTTTCCTGAGAATTTCTGGGTTTTTTTCTTCAGAATTCCAGGAATTTCTCCCAGGAATTTCGGGGGCAGTTTTGTCCCAGAATTTTGGATTTTTTCAAAAAAAATTTGGATTTTTTTCCAAAAAAAAAGGGTTTTTAAAAAAGATTTGGATTTTTTTCAGGAATTTCTGGGGTTTTTTTCAGGAATTTTGTTTCTCCTGGGAATTTTGGCTTTTTTCCCCAAGAAATTCCAGGAATTTTTCCTGGGAATGTCAGCGCTTATCCCAGGAATTTGAGGGATTTTCCTGGGAATTTTGAGTTTTTTTCCTGGGATTTTTGGGGTTTTTTCCCTGAAAAATTCTGGGATTTTCCTCTGGGAACTTTTGTGGTTTTTCCCAGGAATTTTGGATTTTTTCCAAAAAAATTTGGATTTTTCCCAGGAATTTCTGGGTTTCTTTCAGGAATTTTGTTTCCCCTGGGAATTTTGGATTTTTTCCCAAAAAAATTCCGGGAATTTTTCCTGGGAATTTCACCATTTATCCCAGGAATTTGAGGGATTTTTGGTTTGGTTTTTTTTTTTTTTTTCCTCATGGAATTCCAGGATTTTTCCCTGGAATTTTGTCTTTTTCTCCAGGAATTTTGGGTTTTTTTCCCTGCAGAATTCCAGGAGTTTTTCTTGGCAATTTCACCCTTTTTCCCCAGGACATTTTGGATTTTTCCAGGAATTTCGCTGCTTTGCCCAAGAATTTCAGGGACTTTTTAGAGAATTCCAGGAGCTTTTCCTGGGAATTTCAATGTTTTTTCTGGGAATTTTGGATTTTTTCCCCGGAGTTTTGGGAATTTCCCTGGAAATCTGGGAATTTTTCCCAGGAATTTTGTTTCTCCTGGGAATTTTGGCCTTTTTTCCTCAAAAAATTCCGGGATTTTTTCCTGGGAATGTCAGCGCTTATCCCAGGAATTTGAGGGATTTTCCTGGGAATTTTGGGGTTTTTTCCCTGAAAAATTCCAGGAATTTCCTCTGGGAACTTTTGTGGTTTTTCCCAGCAATTTTGGATTTTTTCCCTTGGGAAATTCTCCATTTTCCTCAGGAATTTTGAGTTTTTTCCCAAAATTTTGACTGATTTTCCTGGGAATTTTGAGTTTTTCCCCAGGAATTCAATGTTTCCTCCAAGGATATTTTGGGTTTTCCCAGGAATTTTGATGTTTTTCCCAGAAATTTTGAGGATTTTTTTTTCCTGCACAATTCCAGGAATTTATCCCGGAAATTTTGGTTTTTTTTCTCAGGAATTTTGGATATTTTACTGAGAATTTCTGGGGATTTTTCTTCAGAATTCCAGGAATTTCTCCCAGGAATTTCGGGGGCAGTTTTGTCCCAGGAATTTTGGATTTTTTCAAAAAAAAAATTGGATTTTTTCCAAAAAAATATGGGTTTTTAAAAAAAATATTGATTTTTCCCAGGAATTTCTGGGTTTTTTTCAGGAATTTTGTTTCTCCTGGGAATTTTGGCTTTTTTCCCCAAGAAATTCCAGGAATTTTTCCTGGGAATGTCAGCGCTTATCCCAGGAATTTGAGGGATTTTCCTGGGAATTTTAAGGTTTTTTCCTGGGAATTTCACCGCTTTTTTCCCCTGAAAAATTCTGGGATTTTCCTCTGGGAACTTTTGTGATTTTTCCCAGGAAATTTGGATTTTTTCCTGAGAATTTCTGGGATTTTTTCTTCAGAATTCCAGGAATTTCTCCCAGGAATTTCAGGGGCAGTTTTGTCCCAGGAATTTCGGATATTTACCAAAAAATTTTGGATTTTTTCAACAAAAAAGGATTTTTCCAAAAAATTTTGGATTTTTTCAGGAATTTCTGGGTTTTTTTCAGGAATTTTGTTTCTCCTGGGAATTTTGGTTTTTTTCCCCAAAAAATTCCAGGAATTTTTCCTGGGAATGTCAGCGCTTATCCCAGGAATTTGAGGGATTTTCCTGGGAATTTTGGGGTTTTTTCCCTGAAAAATTCCAGGAATTTCCTCTGGGAACTTTTGTGGTTTTGCCCAGAAATTTTGGATTTTTTCCAAAAAAATTTGGATTTTTCCCAGGAATTTCCGGGGCAGTTTTGTCAAAGGAATTTTGGATTTTTTCCTGAGAATTTCTGAGGTTTTTTCTTCAGAATTCCAGGAATTTGTCCCAGGAATGTCGGATGTTTTCCAAAAAACTTTGGATTTTTTCAAAAAAAATTTTGGTTTTTTCCAAAAAAATTTTGTTTTTTTCAAAAAAATATGTTTTTTTCTCAAAAAAAATTTGGATTTTTCCCAGGAATTTTGGATTTTTTTCCTGGGAGATTCTCCATTTTCCCCAGTAATTTTGGTGGTTTTTCCCAAAATTTTGAGTGATTTTCCTGGGAATTTTGAGTTTTTCCCCAGGAATTTCAATGTTTCTTCCAAGGATTTTTTGGGTTTTCCCAGGAATTTTGATGTTTTTCCCAGAAATTTTGGGGTTTTTTTTTTCCTGCACAATTCCAGGAATTTGTCCCGGAAATTTTGTTATTTTTTCTCAGGAATTTTGGATTTTTTCCTGAGAATTTCTGAGGTTTTTTCTTCAGAATTCCAGGAATTTCTTCCAGGAATTTTGGGGGCAGTTTTGTCCCAGGAATTTTGGATGTTTTCCAAAAAAATTTGGATTTTTAAAAAAAAATTTTGGATTTTTTCCAAAAAAATTTGGATTTTTTTTCCCAGGAATTTCTGGGTTTTTTTCAGGAATTTTGTTTCTCCTGGGAATTTTGGCTTTTGTTGGGAATTTTTCCTGGGAATGTCAGCGCTTATCCCAGGAATTTGAGGGATTTTCCTGGGAATTTTGGGTTTTTCCCCTGAAAAATTCCAGGAATTTCCTCTGGGAACTTTTGTGGTTTTGCCCAGGAATTTTGGATTTTTTTCCCTGCAGAATTCCAGGAGTTCTTGTTGGGAATTTCACCCTTTTTCCCCAGGAAATTTTGGATTTTTCCCAGGAATTTCAGGGATTTTTTAGAGAATTCCAGGAGTTTTTCCTGGGAATTTTGGGGGTTTTCCCCTGAAAAAATCCGGGATTTTCCCCTGGGAATTTTTGTGATTTTTCCCAGGAATTTTCGGAATTTTCCTGGGAATTTTGGATTTTTTCCTGAGAATTTCTGGGGTTTTTCCTTCAGAATTCCAGGAATTTCTCCCAGGAATTTCGGGGGCAGTTTTGTCTCAGAATTTTGGATTTTTTTAAAAAAATTTTGGATTTTTTCCAAAAAAATTTGGATTTTTTTCCCAGGAATTTCTTGGTTTTTTTTCAGAATTTTGTTTCTCCTGGGAATTTTGGCTTTTTTCCCAAAAAAATTCCGGGAATTTTTCCTGGGAATTTCACCATTTATCCCAGGAATTTGAGGGATTTTCCTGGGAATTTTGGGTTTTTTCCCTGAAAAATTCCAGGAATTTCCTCTGGGAACTTTTGTGGTTTTTCCCAGCAATTTTGGATTTTTTCCCTTGGGAAATTCTCCATTTTCCTCAGGAATTTTGTGGTTTTTCCCAAAATTTTGACTGATTTTCCTGGGAATTTTGATTTTTTTCCCCCAGGAATTCAATGTTTCCTCCAAGGATTTTTTGGGTTTTCCCAGGAATTTTGATGTTTTTCCCGAAAATTTTGGGGATTTTTTTTTCCTGCACAATTCCAGGAATTTGTCCCGGAAATTTTGTTTTTTCTCTCAGGAATTTTGGATTTTTTCCTGAGAATTTCTGGGGATTTTCCTTCAGAATTCCAGGAATTTCTCCCAGGAATTTCGGGGGCAGTTTTGTCCCAGGAATTTTGGATTTTTTCCAAAAAATGTTGGATTTTTTCCAAAAAAAAAGGATTTTTTTCCAAAAAAATTTGGATTTTTTTCAGGAATTTCTGGGTTTTTTCAGGAATTTTGTTTCTCCTGGGAACTTTGGTTTTTTTCCCCAAAAAATTCCGGGAATTTTTCCTGGGAATGTCAGCGCTTATCCCAGGAATTTGAGGGATTTTCCTGGGAATTTTGGGGCTTTTTCCGTGAAAAATTCCAGGAATTCCCTCTGGGAACTTTTGTGGTTTTTCCCAGGAATTTTTGGTTTTTTTCCCTGCAGAATTCCAGGAGTTCTTGTTGGGAATTTCACCCTTTTCCCCCAGGAAATTTTTGATTTTTCCAGGAATTTCGCTGCTTTGCCCAAGAATTTCAGGCTTTTTCTAGAGAATTCCAGGAGTTTTTCCTGGGAATTTTGGGGCTTTTCCCCTGAAAAAATCCGGGATTTTCCCCTGGGAATTTTTGTGATTTTTCCCAGGAATTTTGGGAATTTTCCTGGGAATTTTGGATTTTTTCCTGAGAATTTCTGGGGATTTTTTCTTCAGAATTCCAGGAATTTCTCCCGGGAATTTCGGGGGCAGTTTTGTCCCAGGAATTTCGGATTTTTTCCCAAAAAATCTGGATTTTTTCCCAGGAATTTCGATGTTCCAGGGACCTCTCCCTCCCCAAACCCCCCAAATCCCAAACTTTCCCCCCAAAATTCCCAAAAATTCCCAATTTTTCCCCGACCTCACCCTCCATGTCGATCTCCACGTCCGTGGGGAGGCTCCTCAGGGGGTCCCCGTAGCGGAGCCGGGCCCGGAATTCCAGAACATTCCCGGGAATTTCCCAGTTTTCCCCAGAAATTTGGGAATTTTTTTGGTTTTCCCAGAGATTTGGGATTTTTTCCCGGGAGTTCCAGGAATTTCTTTGGGAATTTGGGAATTCCGTGCGGGCAGGCGGCAGCGGAAGCTGAGGAGGTTGCACAGGGAGTTGCTGCAGGGAACCCCTCGGATGCACTCGGGAAATTCCTCCTGGAAATGGGAAAAGTTTGGGAATTTTCCAGGGGAATTCACAAATTTGGGATTTAGGGAATTTTCCAGGGAAATTTGGGGAAAAAATTGGGGACCCTGGGAATGAGCACGAAATTGTCCCAAAATTGTCCCAAAATTATCCCAAAATTATCCTGAATTAGCTGGGAATGAGCCCGAAATTACCTGCGAATTATCTGGGAATGATCCTGAAATTATCTGGGAATTTTGGGCAGAGCTTTGAGAATTTTGGGAAGGAATTTGAGGATTTTGAGAAGGAATTTTGGGCAGAAGTTTGGGAGGGAATTTTGGGAGGAATTTTGGGAAGAACTTTGGGAATCTTGGGGGCAACTTTGGGGGAAAATTGACAATTTGGGAGGAAATTTGGGAACTTTTGGAAGATTTTGGGAAAGAATTTGGGAATTTTACAAAGATTTTGGGCAGATCTTTGGGAATGTAGGGAGGAATTTTGGGACAGAACTTGGGAATTTTGGGGGGAATTTCAGGGGTATTTTTGTGAGTATTTTGTGAATATTATCCTGAATTTATCCAGGAATGAGCTTGGAATGATCCTGAAATTATCCTGGAATTTTGGGCAGAGCTTTGAGAATTTTGGGAAGGAATTTTGGGCAGAACTTTGGGAATACAGGGAGGAATTTTTGGGCAGAACCTGGGAATTTTGAGAGGAGCTTTGTGAAGCACTTTGGGAGGGAACTCGGGAATTTTGGGAAGAGCTTTGGGACTTCTGAGAGGGAATTATGGGAAAGATTCTGGGAGGGATTTCAGGAGGGAATTTTGAGAATTTGGTGGAGAATAATTTGGGAACTCGGGGAGGAATTTTGGGGATGAATTTTGGAAGAACTTTGGGAATACAGGGAGGAATTTTTGGGCAGAACTTGGGGAATTTTGAGAGGAATTTTTGGGTAATTTTGGGAGGGGTTTCAGGGGAATTTTTGTGAATATTTTGTGAATCTTTTGTCCCCACCTGCCCCACGGGCCAGGCCCTGCAGGGGCAGCCGGGGGGGGAGGGAGGGAGGGAGGGGAAACCCCTGGGAATGAGCCCGAAACTGTCCCAAAATTGTCCCAAAATTGTCCCAAAATTATCCTGGAATTGGCTGGGAGTGACCCCAAAATTATCCTAAAATTATCTGGGAACTAGCTGGGAATGAGCCCAAAATGATCCAGAATTTGGGGCAGGCGTTTGGTGATTTTGGGATGAAACCTGGAGATTTTTCAGGAAGAATTTGGGAAGATTTTGGGAATTCTGGGAGGAATTTCTGAAGGAAATTTTGGAATTTGTGGAAAATTTGGAAATTTTGAGGGGAATTTTGGGGAGAAAGTGGGAATGTTCGGAATAAATCTGGGGATTTTGGGAAGGAATTTTGGGAGGAACTTTGGGGATTTTAGGAAGGAATTTGAGAAGATTTTTGGGATTTTTGAGCACTGCCAGGAGCCCCCTGGGGGGGGGGGGGGGCGGGGGGGGGGGGGGGGGGGGGGTGCCGGGCGGGAGCTGCCGGGCCAGGGAGGGAAAATCCCTGGAATGAGGCCGAAACTGTCCCAAAATTGTCCCAAAATTATCCCGAATTTATCCTGAATTAGCTGGGAATGAGCTCAAAATTATCCTAAAATTACCTGGGAATGATCCTGAAATTATCTGGAAATTTTGGGCAGAACTTTGGGAATACAGGGAGGAATTTTTGGGCAGAACTTGGGGAACTTTGAGAGGAATTTTGGGGGAATTTTGAGAGGAATTTTTGGGGAATTTTGGGAGGAATTTTACAGGGAATTTTGGGGGAATTTTTGTGAATATTTTGTGAGTATTTTGTGACTATTTTGTGCGCACCTGCAGTACCCGGAGCTGCTCCCTCCTGGCGGTGCGGGCGCTGAGCAGCCCCCAGGGAGGGGAAACCCCTGGGAATGAGCACGAAACTGTCCCAAAATTGTCCCAAAATTGTCCCGAATTTATCCTGAATAAGCTGGGAATGAGCCCAAAATTATCCTAAAATTATCAGGAAATGATCCTGAAATTATCTGGGAATTTTGGGCAGGAATTTTGGGCAGAACTTTGGGAACACAGGGAAGAAATTTTGGAAAGAACTTGGGGATTTTGGGAGGAGTTTTTGGGGAATTTTGGGAGGAATTTTTGGGGAATTTTGGAGGAATTTTTGGGGACTTTTGCAGGGAATTTTGAGGAATTTTGGGAGGAATTTTTGGGGACTTTTGCAGGGAATTTTGGGGATTTTGGGAGGAATTTTTGGGGAATTTTGGGAGGAATTTTTGGGTAATTTTGGGAGGGGTTTCAGGGGAATTTTTGTGAATATTTTGTGAATCTTTTGTGAATAATTTATGAATAATTTGTGACTATTTTGTGAGTATTTTGTGAATATTTTGTGAGTATTTTGTGACTCTCTTGCCCTCACCTGCAGTACCCGGAGCTGCTCCCTCCTGGCGGTGCGGGCGCTCAGCAGCGCCCCCAGGTGGTTGAGGAGCCCCCGGGCGGTGCCGCGCCCGCCGTGCCCGGGCAGGGGCAGCCACGGGGGGAGGGAGGGGGAGGGGAAACCCCTGGGAATGAGCCCAAAACTGTCCCAAAATTGTCCCAAAATTATCCCAAAATCATCCTGAATTTATCCAGGAATGAGCTCACAATGATCCTGAAATAATCCTGGAATTTTGGCCAGAACTTTGAGAATTTTGGGAAGGAATTTTGGCAGAACTTTGGGAATACAGGGAAGAAATTTTGGAAAGAACTTGGGGAATTTTGGGAGGAATTTTTGGGTAATTTTGGGAGGAGTTTTTGGGTAATTTTGGGAGGAGTTTTTGGGGAATTTTGGGAGGAATTTTTGGGGAATTTTGAGAGGAATTTTGGGGGAATTTAGAGAGGAATTTTGGGGAATTTTTGCGAATCTCTTGCCCTCACCTGCAGTATGCGGAGCTGCTCCCTCCTGGCGGTGCGGGCGCTCAGCAGCGCCCCCAGGTGGTTGAGGAGCCCCCGGGCGGTGCCGTGCCCGCCGTGCCCGGGCAGGGGCAGCCACGGGGGGAGGGAGGGAGGGAGGGGAAACCCCTGGGAATGAGCCCGAAACTGTCCCAAAATTATCCCTAAATTATCCCAAATTTATCCTGAATTAGCTGGGAATGAGCCCAAAATTACCTGCGAATTATCTGGGAATTATCCTGAAATTACCTGGGAATTTTGGGCAGGAATTTTGGGCAGAACTTTGGGAATACAGGAGGAATTTTTGGGCAGAACTTGGGGAATTTTGAGAGGAATTTTTGGGTAATTTTGAGAGGAATTTTTGGGTAATTTTGAGAGGAATTTTTGAGGAATTTTGGGAGGAGTTTTTGGGCAGAACTGGGTAATTTTGGGAGAATTTTTGTGGAATTTTTGTGACTATTTTGCCCTCACCTGCAGTACCCGGAGCTGCTCCCTCCTGGCGGTGCGGGCGCTCAGCAGCGCCCCCAGGTGGTTGAGGAGCCCCCTGGCGGTGCCGTGCCCGCCGTGCCCGGGCAGGGGCAGCCACGGGGGGAGGCCGTGGCGGCCGAGCCGGAGCTGCCGGGACCAGGACGGGCACCGGGACCGGGACGGGCACCGGGACGGGCACCGGGACGGGCACCCGGCAGCGGGGCCGCAGCTGCAGGGGGAAGGCGTCGAGCAGGGCGCCCTGGAAGGACGTGTGCAGGCACAAGGAGAGGCCGTGCCTGGAGAGCCGCCCTGAAATCCCTGCAAAAGGGGACAAAAATGGCACAAAATTATGTAAAAGTTATATCACCCCCCAAAATATCACGATTTTCACAGAAAATTTCATGATTTTCCCAGAAAATTTCATGATTTTCACAAAAAATTTCACGATTTTCACAGAAAATTTCACGGTTTTCTCAGGAAATTTCACAATTTTCCCAGAAAATGTCACGATTTTTTTCAGGAAATTTCGTGATTTTCACAGAAAATTTTACGGTTTTCCCAGAAAATTTCACGATTTTCTCAGGAAATTTCGCGATTTTCCCAGAACATTTCACGATTTTCCCAGAAAATTTCACGATTTTCTCAGAAAATTTCACGGTTTTCCCAGAAAATTTCACGGTTTCCCCAGAAAATTTCATGATTTTCCCAGAAAATTTCATGATTTTCCCAGAAAATTTCACGATTTTCCCAGGAAATTTCACGGTTTTCCCAGAAAATTTCGCGATTTTCCCAGGAAATTTCATGATTTTCACAGAAAATTTCACGATTTTCTTTGAAAATTTCACGGTTTTCCCAGAAAATTTCATGATTTACCCAGAAAATTTCACGATTTTCTCAGAAAATGTCACAATTTTCCCAGAAAATTTCGCGATTTTCCCAGAAAATTTCATGATTTTCCCAGAAAATTTCACGATTTTCACAGAAAATTTCATGATTTTCCCAGAAAATTTCACGATTTTCTCAGGAAATTTCATTATTTTCACAGGAAAGTTCACGGTTTTCCCAGAAAATTTCACGATTTTCCCAGAAAATTTCATGATTTTCCCAGAAAATTTCACGGTTTTCACAGAAAATTTCACAATTTTCCCAAAAAGTTTCACGGTTTTCACAGAAAATTTCACGGTTTTCTCAGGAAATTTCACGATTTTCCCAGAAAATTTCATGATTTTCACAAAAAATTTCACGATTTTCTCAGGAAATTTCATGATTTTCACAGAAAATTTCACTATTTTCTCAGGAAATTTCACGATTTTCCAGAAAATTTCACGATTTTCACACAAAATTTCACGATTTTCACAGGAAATTTCACGATTTTCACAGAAAATTTCACGGTTTTCTCAGAAAATTTCATGGTTTTCCCAGGAAATTTTACGCTTTTCTCAGAAAATTTCACGATTTTCCCAGAAAATTTCACAATTTCCCCAGAAAATTTCACGATTTTCACAGAAAATTTCACGGTTTTCACAGAAAATTTCACGATTTTCTCAGAAAATTTCACTATTTTCTCAGAAAATTTCACGGTTTTTCCAGAAAATTTCATGATTTTCACAGACAATTTCACAATTTTCCCAGAAAATTCATGATTTTCACAGAAAATTTCACGTTTTTCTCAGGAAGTTTCACGATTTTCCCAGAAAATTTCACGATTTTCACAGAAAATTTCACGGTTTTCCCAGAAAATTTCGCGATTTTCACAGAAAATTTCACGATTTTCTCAGAAAATTTCACAGTTTTCCCAGAAAATTTCACGATTTTCACAGAAAATTTCACGATTTTCCCAGAAAATTTCACGGTTTCCATAGAAAATTTCACGATTTCCATAGAAAATTTCACGATTTTCTCAGAAAATTTCATGATTTTCTCAGGAAATTTCGCGATTTTCACAGGACATTTCACGATTTTCCCAGAAAATTTCATTATTTTCCCAGAAAATTTCACAATTTTCCCAGAAAATTTCACGATTTTCACAGAAAATTTCACGATTTTCACAGAAAATTTCGCGATTTTCCCGCGTTACCTGTGAGGGGGAAGAGTTTCAGCAGCTCCTGCAGCTGCCGGATCCGCCAGAGCAAAACCTCCCGGGGCTCCCAGGGAATTGAGGATTGGTCCTGGGCCTGAAAATGGGGAAAAAAAATCAGAAATTTGGGGAAAAAATCCTTGGGAATTTTGGGGATAATCCTGGGAAAAATGTGGGGAAAATCCTGGGGAATTTTGGGATAATTTTGGGACAATTTGGGGACAATTTTGGAACAATTTTGGGACAATTTTGGGACAATTTGGGGACAATTTGAGGACAATTTTGGGACAATTCGGGGACAATTTGGGGACAATTTGAGGACAATTTTGGGATAATTTGGGGGACAATTTTGGGACAATTTTGGGACAATTTGGGCCCCCTCTCAGCAGTGCCTGCAGTTTCCCCCTCAGGCTGTCCCTGTGCTCAGGGAGTCACTGACTGGGACAAACCCTGGGAATTTGGGGAAAAATCCTCAAAAATCCTCAGGAATTTCGGGGAAAAATCCTCAAAAATCCTCAGAGATTTTGGGGAAAAATCCTCAGGAATTTTGGTAAAATTCTGGGGGAAATCATGGGAATTTTTAGGAATTTTGGGGAGAAACCGTCAGGAATTTTGGGACAATTTGAGGACAATTTTGGGATAATTTAGGGGCAATTTGGGGACAATTTGAGGACAATTTTGGGACAATTTTGGGACAAGTTTGGGACAATTTGGGAACAATTTGGGGATAATTTGACGACAATTTTGGGACAATTTGGGGAGAATTTGGGGAGAATTTGGGGACAATTTGGGGACAATTTTGGGACAATTTTGGGGTAATTTTGGGATATTTTGGGGTATTTTGGGCCCCCCTCTCACCAGTGCCTGCAGTTTCCCCCTCAGGCTGTCCCGGAGCTGTTCCAGCCGCTGGATTTTGGCCCTGAGGGTCTCTGCGCGCTCCCGGAGTCACTGACTGGGACAAACCCGGGGAATTTGGGGATATATCCTCAAAAATCCTCAGGAATTTTGGGGAAAAATCCTCAGGAATTTTTTGGAAAATTCTGGGGAAAATCATGGGAATTTTTAGGAATTTTGGGGAAACACCGTCAGGAATTTTGGGACAATTTGAGGACAATTTTTGGACAATTTGGGGACAATTTTGGGACAATTTGGGCCCCCCTCTCAGCAGTGCCTGCAGTTTCCCCCTCAGGCTGTCCCTGTGCTCAGGGAGTCACGGACTGGGACAAACCCGGGGAATTTGGGACAATTTTGGGACAATTTGGGGTAATTTTGGGATATTTTGGGATATTTTGGGCCCCCTCTCACCATCATTTGCAGTTTCCCCCTCAGGCTGTCCCGGAGCTGCTCCAGCCGCTGGATTTTGGCCCTCAGGGTCTCTGCGCGCTCCCGCTGCCGCTCCCGCCGCTCCCTCAGCACCGCCCGGCCCCGCTCCCGGCGCTCCAGGGACTCCAGGTGGGACAGCACCCCTGAAAAATGGGAATTTGGGGAAAATTTGGGAAAATTCAGGGATTTTGGGGGTTTTGGGAAGGAATTTGGGAAGGAATCTGGGGAGGAATGTGAGAGTTTGGGCAGAATCCCTGCACGGGCAGGAAGCGCCCGGCACCACTCCCGGAGCTCCAGAGACTCCAGGTGGGACAGGACCCCTGGAAATGGGGAAAAAATGGGGATTTTGGGCAGAAATTTGGGAAAATTCAGTGATTTTGGGAAAATTTGGGAAAATTCAGGGATTTTGGGGGTTTTGGGGAGGAATCTGGGGAGGAATGTGAGAGTTTGGGCAGAATCCCTGCGTGGGCAGGAATTGTGGCACTGCCCAGCCCGGCCCCGCTCACGGAGCTCCAGGGACTCCAGGAGGGACAGGGCCCCTGGAAATGGGGAAAATTTGGGATTTTGGGAAAATTTGGGAAAATTCAGGGATTTTGGGAAGAAATTTGGGAAAATTCAGGGATTTTGGGGTTTTGGGAAGGAATTTGGGAAGGAATCTGGGGAGGAATGTGAGAGTTTGGGCAGAATCCCTGCGTGGGCAGGAAGCGCCCGGCCCCACTCCCGGAGCTCCAGAGACTCCAGGTGGACAGGACCCCTGAAAAATGGGGAAAAAATGGGGATTTTGGGGAAAATTTGGGAAAATTCAGGGATTTTGGGGAAAATTTGGGAAAATTCAGGGATTTTGGGGGTTTTCAGGAGGAATTTGGGAAGGATTTTGGGAAGGAATGAGAGAGTTTGGGCAGAATCCCTGCGTGGGCAGGAATTGTGGCACTGCCCAGCCCAGCCCCGCTCATGGAGCTGCAGGGACTCCAGGTGGGACAGGACCCCTGGAAATGGGGAAAATTCGGGATTTTGGGGAAAATTTGGGAAAATTCAGGGATTTTGGGGGTTTTCAGGAGGAATTTAGAGAAAACTTGGGGATTTTAGGAAGAAATTTGGGGATTTTAGGGAGGAATTTGGGGATTCCTGTAAGAATTTCAGGAGGAATTTGTGGAGGATTTTGGAAATTTTAGGACTCCAGGTGGGACAGGACCCCTGGAAATGGGGAAAATTCGGGATTTTGGGCAGAAATTTGGGGTTGTCAGGAGGAATTTGGGGTTATCAGGAGGAATTTAGAGAAAACTTGGGGATTTTAGGAAGAAATTTGGGGATTTTAAGGAGGAATTTGGGGATTTCTGGAAGAATTTCAGGATGAATTTGTGGAGAATTTTGGAAATTTTAGGAGAAAATCAGGGAATTTTCGAGAATTCTGGGGAGAATTTTGGAAACAAATTCAGGAATTTTGGGAGAAGCTTTGTGAAGAATTTGGGGATTTTTGGGAAGAAATTTGGGGATTTCAGGAGGAATTTGGGGTTTTCAGGAGGAATTTAGAGAAAACTTGGGGAGTTTACGAAGAAATTTGGGGATTTTAAGGAGGAATTTGGGGATTTCTGGAATAATTTCAGGAGGAATTTGTGGAGAATTTGGAAACTTTAGGACTCCAGGTGGGACAGGACCCCTGGAAATGGGGAAAATTCGGGATTTTGGGGAAAATTTGGGGTTCTCAGGAGGAATTTGGGGTTGTCAGGAGGAATTTTGAGAAAATTTGGGGATTTTAGGAAGAAATTTGGGGATTTTAAGGAGGAATTTGGGGATTCCTGGAAGAATTTCAGGAGGAATTTGCGGGGAATTTTGGAAATTTTAGGAGAAAATCAGGAAACTTTCGAGAATTCTGGGGAGAATTTTGGGAAGAAATTCAGGAATTTTGGGAGGAGCTTTGTGAGGAATTTGGGGATTTTAAGAAGGAATTTGGGGATTTCTGGAATAATTTCAGGAGGAATTTGTGGAGGATTTTGGAAATTTTAGGACTCCAGGTGGGACAGGAACCCTGAAAAATGGGGAAAATTCGGGATTTTGGGCAGAAATTTGGGGTTTTCAGGAGGAATTTGGGGTTTTCAGGAGGAATTTAGAGAAAAGTTGGGGATTTTAGGAAGAAATTTGGGGATTTTTAAGGAGGAATTTGGGGATTTCTGGAAGAATTTCAGGAGGAATTTGTGGAGGATTTTGGAAATTTTAGGAGGAAATCAGGGAATTTTCGGGAATTCTGAGGAGAATTTTGGGAAGAAATTCAGGATTTTTGGGAGGAGCTTTGTGAAGAATTTGGGGATTTTGGGGCAGAAATTTGGGGATTTCAGGAGGAATTTGGGGTTTTCAGGAGGAATTTAGAGAAAACTTGGGGATTTTAGGAAGAAATTTGGGGATTTTAAGGAGGAATTTGGGGATTCCTGGAAGAATTTGAGAATTTTAGTAAGAATTTCAGAAGAAATTTGGGAATTTTGGGGAGAATTTGGGGTTTTAGGGGAAGGATTCGGAATTTTAGGAAGAATTTTGGGAATTTTAGGAAGAATTCCTGCATAGAAAGGGGAAAATTTGGGAATTTTGGGAACTCACCCAGTGAAAATTCCATTTTCTCTTCATTTTCCTCCTCTTCCTTCCCAGGATCCATCGCTGGGAATTCCCAGAAAATCCAAAGATTTGGAGCTGGAAAATGGAAAAATTCAATTAATTTTCATAAACTTGTGGTTTATTTTTAATATGGAAGAAATTCCATTAATTTCTATAAATTTGGGGTTTTTAATGAGGAGAAAATCCCAATAATTTCCATAAAATTGGGAATTTTTTATGAGGTAAGAATGCAGTTAATTTCCATAAGTTTGGGATTTTTTAATGAGGGAAAATCCAAATAATTTCCATAAATGTGGGGGAAAAAAATCTCATTAATTTCCATAAATTTGGGGATTTTTTTAATGAGGAAAAATCACATTCATTTTCCATAAATTTGGGGATTTTTAATGAGGAGAAAATTTTTAAAAACTCCATACATTTGGGATTTCTAAATGAGAATAAAAATCCCATTAATTATCATCAATTTGGTCATTTTTAATGAGGAAAAAATGCCATTAAATTCCATAACTTTGGGATTTTTTAATGAGGAAAAATCCCATTAATTTTCCACAAATTTGGGAGTTTTTAATGAGGAAAAAATGAAAAAAAATCTGTAAATTTGGGGTTTATAATGAGGTTAAAACACCATTAATTTTCCATAAATTTGGATTTTTTTAATGATTAAAAAATACCATCTTTTTGCCATAAATTTGGGAATTATTTTAATGAGGAAAATGGGGATGGGAATGGAAAAAAATCCAATTTATTTTCAATATACTTGGGACTCATTATTTAATGAGGAAAAAACTCCATTAATCTCCATAAATTTAGGGAATTAATATTTTAATGACGGAAAATCAAAGTAATTTCCATAAATGAGGAAAAAATTCTCATTAATTTTCCATGAAGTTGGATATTTTTATTATGTAAAAGTCTCATTAATTTCCATGAATTTTGGGGTTTTTTGTGAGGGGAAAGTGGGATGGAAAAAGGAAAAAGTCCAATTAATTTTCAATATTTTAGGGAATTTTTAATGAGGTAAAAATCCCGTTAATTTCCATAAATTTGGGGATTTTTTAATGAGGTAAAAATCCCATTAATTTCCATAAAGTTGGGAATTTTTATGAGGTAAAAATTCCATTATTTTTCCATAAATTTGGGAAATTGTAATGAGGTAAAAATCCCAATAATTTCCATAAATTTGGGGATTTTTAATGAGGAAAAACCCCATTAATTTCCATAAATTTGGGGCTTTTATGAGGAAAACAAGTGGGAATTTATGGATTTTGGGAGGAAAAAATGGCGGGAAAGTGACAGGGACGATCCCAAACTGAGGACAGGGACGATCCCAAGGAACGGAACCCGGACAACCCTCAAGGGCGCCATAAATGACCCCAAAACTTCCAGTGAACCTCAGGAGAGGGATTTAGGGATGATCCTAAAGAATTATCCCAAAAAAATCCTAAAAAATTCCCCCAAAAAAACCCCGGGACCCCAAACCCCTCCCTGAGGGCTCCGCGCTCACCTCAACTTTCCCGCCTCAGCGCCGCCGGAAGTGCGTCATCACGCCGCCCTCCGTTCCGTACACAAGATGGCGGCGCCCTGTCCGCCTCACTTCCCGCTTAATCCCGGCAGCCCGCGCGGTTCCGTACAGCAACATGGCGGCGGCGCTGGTGCAGTACGTGGTGCTCCGCGGGGATCTGGCGCGGCCTCCCCACTCGTGGCCGCTCGGTGCCGTGGTGGCTCAGGGCTGTCACGCCGCGCTGGCGGCCGTTCACGGTTACCGGGAGCATCCCGACACCGGCGCGTACCTGGAGCAGGGCGACGCCATGACAACGGTGGTGCTGGAGGTAATGGCGGCGCCGCGGGGCATGATGGGAGCTCCGCGCTGAGGGGGAGAGCGGCCGCCATGTTGGGGGGGGGCGGTGGCGGCGTGAGGGAAAATCAATTTTTGGGGGGGAAAATCATGATTTTTTTTTTTGAAAATTGGGAATTTTTGGAGATGTTTTGGAGTTAAAAGAGGTGGGAATTGTCAGTTTGGGGGTGAAGAGGGGATTTTGGGGTCGCTGAGAGGAGGGGGAGGTCCGGGGGGGGTCGGGCTGTGCTGGCGAGAGGAGGAGCCGGAATTTTCTGGGAAAATTTAATTGGATTTTGGGAATAATTCCTCAAAAAATTCGGAATAATTCCCTCATGGAATTTGAAATATTTTCTCATTAAATCCGGAATAATTACTCATGAAATTCGTAAGAATTCCCTCATGACATTCTGAATATTTCTTTCATGAAATGTGGAATATTTCCTCATGGAATTCTGCATAATTCCCTCACTAAATTAAAAATAATTCCTCATTAAATTTTGAATAATTCCCTCATGAAATTCGGAATAACTCTTCATAAAATTCGGAGTAATTCCCTCATATAAACTGGAATATTTCTTCATGTAATTCAGAATAATTCCCTCATGGAATTTGGAATACTTCCTTCTTCATTACATTCGGAATAATTTCCTCATAAAAATCTGAATAATTTCTCATGACATTCGGAATAATTCCTTCATGAAATTTGGAATATTTTCTCATGGAATTCGAAATAACTGCCTCATGAAATTTGGAATATTTCCTCCTGGAGTTCCGAATAATTCCCCATGAAATTCTGAATAATTCCCTCACAAAATTCGGAATAATTCCTCATGGAATTCTGAATAATTTCCTCATAAAATTCGGAATAATTCCTCACTAAATTATTAAAAACTCCTCATGACATTTGGAATATTTCCTCACGGAATTCAGAATGATTGCTTCATGGAATTCGGAATAATTCCCTCATGAACTTTGGAATATTTCCTTGTGGAATTCGAAATAATTCTCTCATAAAAATCAGAATAATTTCCTCAGGAAATTTGGAATATTTCCATCACTAAATTCAGAATAATTCCCTCAGGAAATTCCGAATATTTCCCTCATGAAATTCTAAACAATTTCCTCATGGAGTTCGGAATAATTCCTCATAAAATTCTGAATAAAATTCCCTCATGAAATTTGGAATAATGTCCTCGTGAAATTCTGAATAATTCCCTCAGAAAATTCGGAATATTTCCTCATGGAATTTGGGATAATTCCCTCATGGAATTCGGAATAATTCTTCATTAAATTCTAATTCCCTCATGAAATTCTAAATAATAACAGGGATGGAAAAGGAAAAAAAATCCCATTAATGTCCATAAACTTGAAATTTTTCTAATGAGGAAAAAATCCCATTATTTTTCCATAAATTTGGGGATTTTTACTGAGAAAAAATCAAATTCATTTCCATAAAATTTGGGCTTTTTCATGAGTAGAAAATTCCTTTGATTTTCCAGAAATTTGGAAATTGTTTGTGAGGAAAAAAAAATCTCAATAATTTCCATAAATTTAGGGATTTTTTTATGAGTTAAAAATCACATTAATTTCTATAAAGTTGGAGGGGGTGTTTATGAGGAGAATTCCCTTTAATTTCAATAAATTTGGGGATTTTTAAATGAGGAAAAATCCAAATAATTTCCATACATGAGAAAAAAAATCTCATTAATTTCCATACCTTCGTGATTTTTTTTATGAGGTAAAAATCCCAGTAATTTCCATAAATTTGGAAATTTTTCAATGAGGAAAAATACAATATAATTTTCAATATTTTAGGGAATTTTTCATGAGGAAAAGTCCCTTTAATTTCCATAAATTTAGGAAAATTTTTATGAGGAAAAAATAGAATATAATTTTCAATATATTTTGGGGTTTTTATGAGGAAAAAATCCCTTTAATTTTCAATATTTTAGGGAATTTTTCATGAGGTAAAATTCCCATTAATTTCCATAACTTTGGGGATTTTTAATGAGGTAAAAATCCCATTAAATTTCCATAAACTTGGGAGTTTTTTATGAGGAAAAAACCCCATTAATTTTCCATAAATTTGAGAATTTTAAATGAGGTCAAAATGCCATTAATTTCCATAAGTTTGGGAATTTTTTAATGAGGAAAAGTCCAAATAATTTCCATAAATTAGGAAACAAAATCTCATTAGTTTTCACTAAATTAGGGATTTTTAACGAGGTAAAAATCCCTTTAATTTCAATAAATTTGGAAAGATTTTATGAGGAAAAGCCCCATTAATTGTCAATATTTTAGGGATTTTTATGAGGAAAAACCCCATTAATTTCCATAAATTTGGGAATTTTTAATGAGGAAAAACCTCATTAATTTTCAATATTTTAGGGAATTTTTCATGAGGGACAAATCCAATTAATTTTCAATATATTTTGGATTTTTAATGAGGTAAAAATCCCATTAATTTTCAATATTTTAGGGAATTTTTCATGAGGGACAAATCCAATTAATTTTCAATGTATTTTGGAAATTTTTAATGAGGTAAAAATCCCATTAATTTTCAATATTTTAGGGAATTTTTCATGAGGGACAAATCCAATTAATTTTCAATGTATTTTGGAAATTTTTAATGAGGTAAAAATCTCATTAATTTCCATGAATTTGGGAATTTTTATAAGGACACTTCCCATTAATTTTCACTATTTCAGGGAAATTCATGAGGCAAAATCCAAATAAATTTCAATATTTTAGGGAAATTCATGAGGTAAAATCCCTTTAATTTTCAATATTTCAGGGAAACTCATGAGGTAAAACCCCATTAATTTTCAATATTTTAGGGAATATCATGAGGTAAAAATCCCGTTAATTTCCACGAATTTGCGAATTTTTTTATGAGGAAAAAATCCAAATAAATTTTTATTTTTTCTTTAGGCTCCAGATGAGAATTCCCTGCTGGATTTGGGGAAGCTGCTGCAGGAAAAAGGAATTGACCACAAAATCCAAATAAATTTCCATAAATGAGAAAAAACCCCTCATTAATTCCCATAAATTTGGGAATTTTTATGAGGAAAAACCCCACTAATTTTCAATGAGGGAAAAAATCCAATTGATTTTCAATGTGTTAGGGAATTTTTAATGAGGTAAAAATCCCTTTAATTTCAATAAATTTGGAAACATTTTATGAGGAAAAACCCCATTAATTTTCAATATTTTAGGGAATTTCATGAGGAAAAACCCCATTAATTTTCAGTATTTTAGGGAATTTCATGAGGTAAAATCCCTTTAATTTTCAATATTTCAGGGAAACTCATGAGGTAAAACCCCATTAATTTTCAATATTTTAGGGAATATCATGAGGTAAAAATCCCGTTAATTTCCACCAATTTGCGAATTTTTTTATGAGGAAAAATCCAAATAAATTTTTATTTTTTCTTTAGGCTCCAGATGAGAATTCCCTGCTGGATTTGGGGAAGCTGCTGCAGGAAAAAGGAATTGACCACAAAATCCAAATAAATTTCCATAAATGAGAAAAAAACCCTCATTAATTCCCATAAATTTGGGAATTTTTATGAGGAACAACCCCATAAATTTTCAATGAGGGAAAAAATCCAATTGATTTTCAATATGTTAGGGAATTTTTAATGAGGTAAAAATCCCTTTAATTGCAATAAATTTGGAAACATTTTATGAGGAAAAACCCCAAAAATTTTCAATATTTTAGGGAAATTCATGAGGAAAAACCCCATTAATTGTCAATATTTTAGGGATTTCTATGAGGAAAAACCCCATTGATTTCCAAAAATTTATGGTTTTTATGAGGGAAAAATCCCTTTAATTTCCATAAAATTGGGGATTTTTTAATGAGGAAAAATCCAAATAAATTTTTATTTTTGTTTTAGGCTCCAGATGAGAATTCCCTGCTGGATTTGGGGAAGTTACTGAAAGAAAAAGGAATTGACCACAAAATCCAAATAAATTTCCATAAATGAGAAAAAAACCCTCATTAATTCCCATAAATTTGGGAATTTTCATGAGGAAAAACCCCACTAATTTTCAATGAGGGGAAAAATCCAAATGATTTTCAATATGTTAGGGAATTTTTAATGAGGCAAAAATCCCTTTAATTTCAATAAATTTGGAAAGATTTTATGAGGAAAAACCCCATTAATTGTCAATATTTTAGGGATTTTTATGAGGAAAAACCCCATTAATTTCCATAAATTTGGGAATTTTTAATGAGGAAAAGCCTCATTAATTTTTGCTATTTTAGGGAATTTTTCAAGAGGGACAAATCCAATTAATTTTCAATATATTTTCGCTATTTTAGGGAATTTTTCAAGAGGGACAAATCCAATTAATTTTCAATATATTTTGGATTTTTAATGAGGTAAAAATCTCATTAATTTCCATAAATTTGGGAATTTTTATGAGGAAACATCCCATTAATTTTCACTATTTCAGGGAAATTCATGAGGTAAAATCCAAATAAATTTCAATATTTTAGGGAAATTCATGAGGTAAAATCCCTTTAATTTTCAATATTTCAGGGAAACTCATGAGGTAAAAACCCCATTAATTACCAATATTTTAGGGAATATCATGAGGTAAAAATCCCGTTAATTTCCACCAATTTGCGAATTTTTTTATGAGGAAAAATCCAAATAAATTTTTATTTTTGTTTTAGGCTCCAGATGAGAATTCCCTGCTGGATTTGGGGAAGTTACTGAAAGAAAAAGGAATCGACCACAAGATGTGGACGGAGAACCCTGAGGGGATCGCGACGTGTTTGGCCCTCAGGCCGTACCCCCGGGCCCTGGTGCAGCCTCACCTCAGGCACTTCCGGCTCCTCAAGTGAATCCTTCTGGAATTTTCCACCTTTTGCTGTAAAATCCTGGGATTTTGGGGTTGAATTTTGGTTCGGAGTGGGAACGGGGGGGATTTGAAGTGGATTTGAAGTGGATTTAAAGCGGAATTTTTGGGGGTTTTGTCGTGGCGTGGTGTGGTTTTGTTGCGGGGGGCTGTGAGGGGAAAAAGGCGGGAAAAGGGCGGGAAAAAGGCGGGAAAAAGTAAAAAGGGGAAAAATGAGGGGAAAAAGAGGGGAAAAGGAAAAAATAAAAAGGGAAAAAATGAAAAAATAAAACGGGAAAAAAGGGGGGAAAAGGAGGGAAAAAAGGAAAAATAAAAAGGAGGGAAATGGGGGCAAAAAGGAGAAAAATGGGGAGAAAAAGGAAAAAAAGAAAACTGGGGGGAATTAATAAAATGGGGAAAAGGGAGGGGAAAAAGGAAAAAATGAAAAGGGAAAAATGGGGGGGAAAAAGGAAAAAATGAAAAGGGAAAAAAGAAGGAAAATAAGGAAAAAATGGGGGAAATAAGGGAGGATAAAGGAAAAGAATTGAGGGGGAAAGAAGGGAAAATGGAGAAAAAAGGAGGAAAAGAGAAAATGGGGAAAAAAGGAGGGGAAAAGGAAGAAACTGAAAGGGGGAAAATGAGGGGAAAAAGAGGGGAAAAGTAAAAAATAAAAAGGGAAAAACATTAAAAAATAAAACGGGAAAAAAGGGGGGAAAAAGGAGGGAAAAAAGGAAAAATAAAAAGGAGGGAAATGGGGGGAAAAGGGAGGAAAAGAAGGAAAATGGGGAAATGAATAAAATGGGGGAAATGCGCAGGGAAAGGAAAAGAGAGGAAAGAAAAAATGGGTATAAAGGAGGAAAATGAGGGAAAAAAGGAGGGTTGAAAAGGGAAAAATTGGGGGGAAAATAAGGAAAAGAAGGGGAGAAATAAGGGGAAAGGAAGGGGAAAATGAGGAAAAAAAGGAAAAAATGGGGAAAAAGAAAGAGGGGGAAAAACTAAAAAATAAAAAAGGAAAAAAATTGGGTAAAAAGGAAGAACAAATGAAAAGGGAAAATAGAGGGAAAAAAGAAAAAATTAAAAGGGAAAAATGGGGAGGAAAAGAGGGAAAAAGGAAAAAATAAAAAGGGAAAAGAGGGGGGAAAAGGAGGAAAAAAGGAAAAATAAAAGGGGGCACATGGGGGAAAAGGAGGGAAATGGCAAAGAAAAATGGGGAGAAAAGGAGAAAAAAAGGAAAATGGGGAAATGAATAAAATGGGGGAAAGGGGGGAAAAGGAAAAGAAAGAAAGGGAAAAATAAGGAAATAGGAGAAAATGGGGAAAAGGAGGGGAAAGGGAAAAAATGAAAAGGGAAAAATTAGGAGAAAAGGGAAAAAATGGGAGGGGAAAGGAGGAAAATAAGGAAAAAAAGGGGGAGAAAGGGAAAATGGGAAAAAAAAAGAAAAATAAAAAGGGAAAAATTGGGCAAAAAGGAGAAAAAATGAGGAGGGAAAAAGGAAAAAATGAAAAGGGAAAAATGGGGGGGAAAGTGGGAAAAAGTAAAAAACTAAAAAGGGAAATAATGGGGGAAAAGAGGAGAAAAGGGAAAAATGAAAAGGGAAAAATGAAAAGGGGAAAATGAAAAGGGAAAAATGAGGGGAAAAAGGAGGAAAATAAGGAAGAATGGGGGGGAAAGGGGGAAAAGGAGGGGAAAAATAAGGAGAAAAAAAGAAAAGGGAAAATAAGGAAAAAATGAAGAGGGAAAATATGGGGAAAAGGAGGGAAAAATGGGAAAAGTAAAAAGGGGAAAATTGGGTAAAAAGGAGAAAAATGGAAAGGGAAAAATGGGGCAAAAGGAGAGGGAAAATGGGGGGAAAAGGGAAAAATGAAAAGGGAAAAATGAGGAGGGAAAGGAGGAAAAAATTTTAAAAATTAAAAGGGAAAAAATGAGGGGAAAGGAGGAAAATAAAGAAAAATAAGGGGAAAAGGGGAGAAATATGGGAAAAAAGGAAAAGGGAGAAAAATGAATAAAAGGGGGAAATGGAAAGGAGGAAAATGAGGAGAGGAAAAATGGGAAAAAATTGGGAAAAAAGAGGAAAAAAGTAAAAAATGAAAAGGGAAAATGTGAGGGGGAAAATGAGGAAAAATGGGGAAAAAAGAGGGGAAAAGGAAAAAATAAAAAGAGAAAAAATTGGGTGAAAAGGAGAAAAAATGAAAAGAAAAAAAATGAGGGGAAAAGGAGGGAAAAAATGAAAAGAAAAAAAATGGGGAAAGGGGGAAAATAAATGGGAAAAATGAGGAAAAAATGGGAAATTAAAAGGGAAAAATATTTTCTAAAAGGAGGAAAATGGGGGGAAAGGATTAAAATAGGGAAAAAATGGGGGAAAATGAGGAAAAGTCAAAAAAAGGAAAAGGGAAAAAACAGGAAAAAAGGAGGAAAAGTGGAAAAAAAAACAAAATAAAAGGAGAAAACCCAGGAAATTAAATCCCAAAAAAATCCCCAAATCCCTGGATCCCCTCCCGTTTTCCCACTTTTCCACCAGAATTTCTGATTTTCCACCACCAAAATAAAATTTTCCATTTTTTCATTTTTTTCCCATTTTTTCCCCTTTTTTCCCCCAAATTTTTCTTCCTCCCACACCCAGAACCACCCAAATTTTGGTGCAAAATCTGAATTTTCCCTTTTTTTTTTTTTTGCCATTTTCCCTTATTTTCCCCCAGAATTTTACGTAGAAAAGACCAAAAACCCCCAAAATTCCCTTAAAATCCCACCTGAAAGAAAAAAAAAATTTAATTAAATCCCAATTTAAATTAAAACCCCACATTTTAAAAAAAAAATTTTCCTGACAGACAATTCCATTATTATTCTTTTATTATTATTATTAATTAATAATTAATTATTATTCTCTTAAATATTCAAAGCTACTCCAGCTGTTAAACACAATCCAAGCAGAAAACAAAAAAAAACAAACAAACAAAAAAAATCCATTTTATTCTCATTTTTTTCTCTTTTTTTTCCATCATTTCCCAGAACTTTTCCATCTTTTCCCTCAGGAAAAACAAAATTATCTACAAGAACCCCTCCCCCGCCCCATCACCCCTAAAAATTATTGCAATTTCCCATTTTTTTATCATTTTTTATCATTTTTTTATCATTTTCCCCCTCTTTTCTTGCACTATACACGAGGTTTTCCCAAGGGGAGGGAAAACCGGCGAAATCCATGGAAAATCCGGGGCAAAATAGGAAATTTTTTTTCTCTTTTTTTGTTTTTTTTTTGTGGTTTTTTTGTGTTTTTTTCACCTTTTTTTGGAAAAAAAACGAAACCCCACCAATGTCACAATTGTTGGTGCTAAAAAAGCTGATTGTACGCACAGCCGGGAAAGGGGATTGGGAGGGGAGGGAAAAATTGGGATTTTCCAGCAGAATGGCCCGGGGGTTTTGGGGGTTTTTGGGTTTTTTTGGGGTTTTGTTGGGGGGGATTTGGGGTTTTTTGGGGTTTTTTTGGGGGGGATTTTGAGGCTTTTTTTTTTGTTATTTTGGGGGTTTTTGGGGGGATTTTGGGGGGATTTTGAGGCTTTTTTGAGGCTTTTTTCCGGGTTTTTTTGGGGGTTTTTTTTGGGGGGTTTTGGGTTTTTTTGGGTTTTTTTTGGGGGAGATTTTGGGTTTTTTTGGGGGTTTTTTGGGAGTTTTTGGGGCGATTTTGAGGCTTTTTTGAGGCTTTTTTTCAGTTTTTTTGGGGGGGTTTGAGGAGTTTTTGGGGGATTTTGAGGCTTTTTTGAGGCTTTTTGGGGTTTTTTGGGCGTTTTTTTGGGGGTTTTTGGGGTTTTTTTGGGGTTTTTTTGGGGGGGGATTTGGGGGGGATTTTGAGGCTTTTTTTCAGTTTTTTTGGGTTTTTTTTTTTGAGGAGTTTTTGGGGGATTTTGAGGCTTTTTTGACGCTTTTTTCCGGGTTTTTTGGGGGTTTTTTGGGGGGTTTTTGGTTTTTTTGGGCTTTTTTGGGGGGAGTTTTTTGGGGTTTTTTTGGGGGGATTTTGAGCCTTTTATTCAGGTTTTTTGCGGGGGGTTTTGGGGTTTTTTTGGGGCTTTTTTTCAGTTTTTTGGGGGGGTTTTGAGGAGTTTTTGGGGGGATTTTGAGGTTTTTTTGAGGCTTTTTTCCGGGTTTTTTGGGGGTTTTTTGGGGGGGTTTTTGGGTTTTTTTGGGGTTTTTTTTGGGGAGTTTTTTGGGGAGATTTTGGGTTTTTTTGGGGGTTTTTTTGGGAGTTTTTGGGGGGATTTTGAGGCTTTTTTTGAGGTTTTTGGGGTTTTTTGGGGGGGGTTTTTTTGGGTTTTTGGGCGTTTTGAGGCTTTTTTTCAGGTTTTTTTGGGGGGATTTGAGGCTTTTTTGAGGCTTTTTTCAGTTTTTTGGGGGGGGTTTTGAGGAGTTTCTGGGGGGATTTTGAGGCTTTTTTGAGGCTTTTTTTGTTTTTTTGGGGGGTTTGGGGAGGTTTTTGGGGGTTTTTAAGGGTTTTTTCAGGTTTTTTTGGGGGTTTTTGGGGGGATTTTGGGGGGATTTTGAGGCTTTTTTGAGGCTTTTTTCCGGGTTTTTTGGGGGGTTTTTGGTTTTTTTGGGGTTTTTTTGGGGGAGTTTTTTGGGGGATTTTGAGCCTTTTATTCAGGTTTTTTGCGGGGGGTTTTGGGTTTTTTTTGAGGCTTTTTTTTCAGTTTTTTGGGGGGGGTTTTGAGGAGTTTTTGGGGGGATTTTGAGGCTTTTTTTGGGGTTTTGGGGGTTTTTTTGGGGGGGTTTTGGGGGTTTTTTTGGTTTTTTTGGGGGGGGTTTGGGAGTTTTTGAGGGTTTTTTCCAGTTTTTTGGGGCGGTTTTTGGGGGGATTTTGAGGCTTTTTTGGGGTTTTTTGGGGGTTTTTTGGGGGGGGGGTTGGGTTTTTTGGGGGTTTTTTTTGGGGGGGAGTTTTTGGGGGGATTTTGAGTCTTTTTTTCAGGTTCTTTGGGGTTTTTTGGGGGGTTTTTGGGGGGGGTTTCTGAGGAGGTTTTTGGGGGGATTTTGAGGCTTTTTTGAGGCTTTTTTCCGGGTTTTTTTTGGGGGGGGTTTTGGGGGGTTTTTGGGGAGTTTTTGAGGGGTTTTGGGGGGGATTTTGGGGGTTTTTTTGCGGTTTTTTGGGTTTTTTTTTGCGGGGCGTTGGTTTTTGTTGTTTTTTTTGGGGGGAGTTTTTGGGGGGATTTTGAGCCTTTTATTCAGGTTTTTTTGGGGGGGGGGGGTTGGGTTTTTTTGGTTTTTTTTTTGGGGGGGGGGTTGGGGGGATTTGGGGGGCTTTTGAGGCTTTTTTTCAGGTTTTTTTGGGGGAGGTTTTTTGGGGTTTTTTGGGGTTTTTGGGGGGGTTTTTTGGGGTTTTTTTGGATTTTTGGGGGGGTTTTGGGGAGGTTTTTGGGGGGTTTTCAGGGTTTTTTTCAGGTTTTTGGGGGGTTTTTTTGGTGTTTTTGGGGGGTTTTGGGAGTTTCTGAGGGTTTTTTTTCAAGTTTTTGGGGGGGGTTTGGGGGGGTTTTTGAAGTTTTTTTTCAGGTTTTTCGGGGATTTTTGGGGGGTTTTTGGGGGTTTTGAGGCTTTTTTTCAGGTTTTTTTGGGGGGGGGTTTTGGGTTTTTTTGGGTTTTTTTGGGGGATTTTGGGGAGTTTTTCAGGGATTCTGGGGGGTTTTTTTGGGGGGTTTTTGAGGCTTTTTTTCAGGTTTTTTGGGGTTTTTTTGTGGGGTGTTTGGGGAGTTTTTTGGGGTTTTTTTGGGGGGTTTTTGAGGGCTTTTTCCAGGTTTTTTGGGTTTTTTTGGGGGGAGTTTTTGGGGAATTTTTGGGGGGTTTTTTCAGGTTTTTTTCAGGTTTTTTGGGGAGTTTTTTGGGCTTTTTTGGGGGGGTTTTGAGGGTTTTTTTCAGGGTTTTTTTTGGTTTTTTGGGGGTTTTGTGGTCTTTTTGGGGGGGTTTTTGAGGTTTCTTCTCAGGTTTTTTGGGTTTTTTTTGGGTTTTTTTTGGGGTTTTGGTGTCCTTGCCCCGCGTCAGATGCAGCTGAGCCTGAGCTTCATCTCCCTCTTCTTCATCCTCATCCTCCTCCTCCTCCTCGTTGGCTTTTGGGGCTTTTGTTGGGAATTCTCGGGGCGGGAACAGGGAGGGAAAATTGGGAAAAATTGGGAAAAATAGGGGGGAAGGGAAAAAAAGGGAAAAAATTGGGAAAATCGGGAAAAAGGAGGAAAAAAGGGGGAAAAAACAGGGGAAAAAAGGGGGAAATGAGGGAAAATTGGGGGGAAAATGGGGGGAAAGGGAGAAAAAGGGAAAAATTGGGAAAATTGGAAAAAAGGGGGGAAAAAAGGAGGAAAAATAGGGGAAAAAAGGGGGAAATGAGGGAAAAAATTGGGGGAAAATGGGGGGAAAGGGAGAAAAAAGGGAAAATTGGGAAAATTGGAAAAAAGGAGGAAAAAATAGGGGGAAAAAGGGGGAAATTAGAGAAAAAATTGGGGGAAAATGGGGGGAAAGGGAGAAAAAAGGGAAAAATTTGGGAAAATTGGAAAAAAGGGGGGAAAAAAGGAGGAAAAAATAGGGGAAAAAAAGGGGGAAATGAGGGAAAAAATTGGGGGGAAATGGGGGGAAAGGGAAAAAAAGGGGAAAATTGGGAAAATTGGAAAAAGGGGGGGGAAAAGGGGGAAGAAAAGGGGAAAATGAGGAAAGAAAATGGGGGGAAAAGAGGGAAGAAAATGGGGGAAAAATGGGAAAATTGGAAAAAAGGGGGGAAGAAAAGGGGAAAAAATGAGGAAAGAAAATGGGGGGAAAATGGGGGAAAAGGGCAAAAATTGGGGAAAATGGGGAAAAAAAGGGAAGAAAGGGAGAAAAAGGGAAAAATTGGGGAAAAGGGGGAAGAAAAGGGGAAAAAATGAGGAAAGAAAAGAGGGGGAAAGGGGGAAAATGAGGGAAGAAAAGGGGGGAAAAAGAGGGAAAAATGGGGAAAAAATAGGGTGAGAAAAAGGGGGAAAAGAAGGAAAAAAGGGGAAAAGGAGGAAAAAAGGAAAAGGAAAGAAGGAAAAAGGGAAAAGGAGGAAAAATGGAGGGAAAAGGAAAAAAGGAGGAGGAAAAGGGGAAAAAGGAGAAAATGGAACAGGAAAAATGAGGGGAAAAGGGGGGAAGGAGGGAAAAGGGAATAAAGGGAGGAAAGGGGGGAAAAGGAGGAAGAAAAGGAGAAAAATGGGAAAAAAGGGAGGAAAGAAAAAAGGGGAAAATTGGGGGAAAAGAAGGAGAAAAATAGGGAATAAAATGGGGGGAAAGGAGGAAAAAAGGAGGAAAAGAGAGAAGAAAATGGGGAAAAGGAGAGAAAAAGGAGAAAAAGGAAAGGAGGGAAAAGGGTGAGAAAAAGGGGAAAAAAAGGAAAAATTGGGAAAACTGGGAAAAAGGGGGAGAAAAGAAGGGAAAAAAATGGGAAAATTTGGGGGAAAAGGAGGGAGAAGGAAAAAAAGGGGGAGGGAAAATAAGGAAGAAAATGGGGAAAAAAGGAGGAAAGGAAAAGGGAAAATTGGGGAAAAGGAGAAGGAAAAAATGAGGGGAAAAAGGAGGAAAATGGGGAAGAAAATGGGGGAAAAGGAGGAGGAAAAATAGGAAATAAAATGGGGGAAAATAGGGAAGAAAATGGGAAAAAGGGAGGAAAGAAAAAAGGGGAAAATTGGGGGAAAAGAAGGAGAAAAATAGGAAATAAAATGGGGGGAAAGGAGGAAAAAGGGAGGAAAAGAGGGAAGAAAATGGGGGAAAAGGAGAAAAAAAGGAGAAAAAGGAAAGGGGGGAAAAAGGTGAGAAAAAGGGGAAAAGGAGGAAAAGGAAAAAGGAAAAAGGAGAAGGAAAAGGGGAAAAGGAAGAAGAAAATGGGGAGGGAAAATGGGGGAAAGGGGAGAAAATTGGGAAAAAAGGAAAAGGAAAAAGGGGAAAAGGAGGAAAAATGGAGGGAAAAGGAAAAAAGGAGGAGGAAAATGGAGAAAAAGGAAAAAAGTGGGAAAGAGGAAGAAAAAGGGGGAAAAATAGGGAAAAAGGGCTTGGGGAAGATGAGGAGGAGGAGGAGGAAAATGGGGAAAAAAGGAGAAAATGGAAGAGGAAAAATGAGGGAAAAAGGGAATAAAGGGAGGAAAGGGGAAAGGAGGAAGAAAAAAGGAAAAAGAAGAAGAAAAGGAGAAAATTCAGGGGAAAAGAGAGGGGGAAAGGAGAAAAAACAGGGAAAAGAGAGGGGAAAAATTGGGGGACAAAAGGAGAAAAATTGGGGGAAAAAAGGGGAAAAATTGGGGGGAAAGAGAGGAGGAAAAGGAGAAAAAATAGGGGAAGAAAAGGGGAAAAATTGGGGGAAAAAAGGAGAAAAATTGGGGGAAAAAGGGGGAAAATGGGGAAAAAAAGGGGAAAAATTGGGGAAAAAATGGGGAAAAAGGGAGGGAAAAGGAGAAAAATCAGGGGGAAAGAGAGGAGGAGGAAAAGGAGAAAAAACAGGGAAAAGAGAGGGGAAAAAAGGAGGGAAAAAAGGAGAAAAATTGGGGAAAAATAGGGGGGAAAATGGGGAAAAAAGGGGAAAAATTGGGGAAAAAAGGGGAAAATTTGGGGGAAAAATAGGGAAAAAATGGGGAAAAAGGGGAAAAATTGGGGGAAAAAAAGGGAAAAAAAGGGGGAAAATTGGGGGGAAAAAGGGGAAAAATTGGGGAAAAAAAGGGGAAAATTTGGGGAAAAAGGGGAAAATTTGGGGAAAAAAGGGGAAAAATTGGGGAAAAATAGGGGGGAAATGGGGGAAAAAAGGGAAAAATTGGGGAAAAAAGGGGAAAATTTGGGGAAAAAAAGGAGAAAAATTGGGGAAAAATAGGGGGGAAAATGGGGAAAAAAAGGGGAAAAAGGGGCAAACCCCAAAAAAGCCCTGGAGAAAGCCTCGGAGCAAACCCTGGCCCAGTTCCTGCACCCCAAACACTCCTGCAGCCGGACCCCAAAAAATCCAAATTACCCCCAAAAAAATCAAAATTGCCTCAAAAAATCCAAATTGCCTCAAAAAATCCAAATTACCCCCAAAAAATCCAAATTCCCCCCAAAATTTCAAATTTCCCCAAAATTCAAATTCACCCCAAAAAACCCAAATTCCCCCCAAAAAATCCAAATTGCCTCAAAAAAATCCAAATTCCCCCAAAATCCAAATTCCCCCCAAAAAATCCAAATTGCCTCAAAAAAAATCCAAATTGCATCAAAAAAAATCCAAATTGCCTCAAAAAAATCCAAATTCCAAAAAAAAAAAATCCAAATTCCCCCCCAAAAATTCAAATTTCCCCCAAATCCAAATTCCCACAAAATTCAAATTCACCCCAAAAAATCCGAATTCCCCCCCAAAAATCCAAATTGCCTCAAAAAAATCCAAATTCCCCCAAAATCCAAATTCCCCCCAAAAAATCCAAATTGCCTCCAAAAAAATCCAAATTGCCTCAAAAAATCCAAATTGCCTCAAAAAAAATCCAAATTGCATCAAAAAAAATCCAAATTGCCTCAAAAAAAATCCAAATTCCAAAAAAAAATCCAAATTCCCCCCCAAAAAATCAAATTTCCCCCAAATCCAAATTCCCACAAAATTCAAATTCACCCCAAAAAATCCGAATTCCCCCAAAAAATCCAAATTGCCTCAAAAAAATCCAAATTTCCCCCAAAATGCAAAATTCCCCCAAGAAATTCCAAATTCTCCCAAAATCCAAATTTTCACAAAATTCCAAATTCCCCCAAAAAATCCAAATTCCCCCAAAAAATCCGAATTGCCTCAAAAAATCCAAATTCCCCCCAAAATTCCAAATTTCCGCAAAATCCAAATCCCCCCAAAATTTCAAATTCCCCCAAAATCCAAATTCCTGCAAAAATCCAAATTCCCCCCAAAATCCAAATCCCCAAAAAAATCCGAATTGCCTCAAAAAGTCCAAATTCCCCCCAAAAAATCAAAATTCCCCCAAAATTTCAAATTCCCCCAAAAAATCAAATTGCCTCAAAAAAATCCAAATCCAAAAAAAAATCCAAATTCCCCCAAAATTTCAAATTCCCCCAAAAATCCAAATTTCCCCCCAAAAATCCAAATTCCCCCCAAAAATCAAAATTCCCCCCAAAAATTCCAAATTCCCTCCAAAATTCCAATTCCCCCAAAAATCCAAATCCCCCAAAAATTCCAATTTCTGGTTTTGGGGTGAATTTTGGGGTTTCTGGGGTGAATTTTGGTATTTTTGGGGTGACTTTTGGGGTTTTTGGGTGGAATTTTGGGGTTTTTGGGTGGAATTTTGGAGTTTTTGGGTGGATTTTTGGGGTTTTGGGTGGAATTTTGGGGTTTTTGGGGTGAAATTTTTGGTTTTTGGGTGGAATTTTGGGGTTTTTGAGGCTCATTCCGTCAGGAGCTGCTGCAGGAGGAGATCCCAGAGAACAATCTCCATTTTTGGGGTGAATTTTGGGGTTTTTGTGTGGAATTTTGGGGTTTTGGGGTGAAATTTTGGGGTTTTGGGTGGAATTTTGGGGTTTTTGGGGTGAATTTTGGGGTTTTGGTGTTCACTCCGTGAGCAGCTGCTGCAGGAGGAGATCCCATGGAACAATTTCTGGTTTTGGGGTGAATTTTGGGGTTTTGGGTGAATTTTGGGGTGAATTTCGGGGTTTTTGGGGTCACTCTGTGAGCAGCTGCTGCAGGAGGCTCTTGCCGGGCCCTGCTGGTTTGGGGTGAATTTTGGGGTGAATTTTGGGGTGAATTTGGGGGTTTTTGGGGTGAATTTTTGGGGTTCATTCCGTCAGGAGCTGCTGCAGGAGGCTCTTGCCGGGCCCTGCTGGGTTTGGGGTGAATTTTGGGGTGAATTTTGGGGTTTTTGGGGTTCATTCCGTCAGCAGCTGCTGCAGGAGGAGATCCCATAGAACAATCTCCATTTTTGGGGTGAATTTTGGGGTTTTTGAGGTGAATTTTGGGGTTTTTGGGGTTCATTCAGTCAGGAGTTGCTGCAGGAGGCTCTTGCCGGGCCCTGCTGGGTTTGGGGTGAGTTTTGGGGTGAATTTGGGGTTTTTGGGGTGAATTTTGGGATTCATTCTGTCAGCAGTTGCTGCAGGAGGCTCTTGCCGGGCCCTGCTGGGTTTGGGGTGAATTTTGGGGTGAATTTCGGGGATTTTGGGGTCACTCTGTCAGGAGCTGCTGCAGGAGGCTCTTGCCGGGCCCTACTGGGTTGTGGGGTGAATTTTGGGGTGAATTTCGGGGTTTTTGGGGTCACTCTGTCAGCAGCTGCTGCAGGAGGCTCTTGCCGGGCCCTGCTGGGTTTGGGGTGAGTTTGGGGTGAATTTTGGGGTGAATTTCGGGGATTTTGGGGTTCATTCTGTCAGGAGTTGCTGCAGGAGGCTCTTGCCGGGCCCCGCCAGGTTCTGGGGTGAATTTGGGGTGAATTTTGGGGTTTTTGGGGTGAATTTTGGGTTCATTCCGTCAGCAGCTGCTGCAGGAGGCTCTTGCCGGGCCCCGCTGGGTTTGGGGTGAGTTTGGGGTGAATTTCGGGGATTTTGGGGTTCATTCCGTGAGCAGCTGCTGCAGGAGGCTCTTGCCGGGTCCCGCTGGGTTTGGGGTGAGTTTTGGGGTGAATTTTGGGGTTTTTGGGGTGAATTTTGGGGTTCATTCGGTCAGGAGCTGCTGCAGGAGGCTCTTGCCGGGCCCTGCTGGGTTTGGGGTGAGTTTTGGGGTGAATTTCGGGGATTTTGGGGTCACTCTGTGAGCAGTTGCTGCAGGAGGCTCTTGCCGGGCCCCGCCGGGTTTGGGGTCAGTTTTGGGGTGAATTTTGGGGTGAATTTCGGGGATTTTGGGGGTCACTCTGTCAGCAGCTGCTGCAGGAGGCTCTTGCCGGCCCTGCTGGGTTTGGGGTGAGTTTTGGGGTGAATTTCGGGGTTTTTGGGGTCACTCCGTCAGGAGTTGCTGCAGGAGGCTCTTGCCGGGCCCCGCCGGGTTCTGGGGGGTCCCCCCGGGGTTTTTGGGGGTCCCCCGGGGCCGGGGGGGGCGGGGCCCAGGTAGGCTCCCCCCACCAGGTTGACGGTGCACTGCACGTCCGCAAACACCTGAACTGCTGCACCTGCCAAAACACGGCGGGGAGGAAAAAAGGGGGGAAATAAAGGGGAAAAATGGGTGGAAATAAAGGGGGAAAAATGGGGGAAAAGGGAAAAAAAATGGAAAAAAGGGGGAAAAAGGGGAAAAAAAAAGGGGAAAACGGGATAAAAAGGGGAAATAGAAAGAGGGAAAAAACGGGGAAAAAGGAAAAAGGTGGAAAAGGAAGAAAGGGAAAAAGGGGGGAAAAAAGGGAAAAATGGAGAAAAAGGAAAAAGGGAAAGGAAAAAAGGGGGAAAGGGGAAAAAGGGGGAAAAGGGGGAAAAGGGGAAAAAAGGGGGAAAAAGGGAAAAAAAGGGGAAAAAAAAGGGGGGAAAAGGGGAAAAAAGAAAGGAAAAAATAGGGAAAAAAGGAAAAAATGGAAAAAAAGGGGAAAAGAGGAAAAAAAGGGGAAAAATGGGAAAAAGGGAAAAAGGAAAAAAGGGGGGGAAAGGGGAAAAAAGGGGAAGGAAAAGGGTAAAACGGGAAAAAAGGGAAAAGAAAGGGAAAAAATGGGAAAAACGGGAAAAAAGGGGAAAAAAGGGCGGAAAGGGGAAAAAAAGGGGAAAAAGGGAAAATAGGGGGAAAAGGAGAAAAAAGGTGGGAAAAAGGGAGAAAAGGGGATAAAAGGGAAAATAGAGGAAAAAAGGGAAAAAGGGGAATAAAAAGGGAAATAAAATAGGGAAAAAGGGGAAAAAAGGGAAAAAAAGGGAAAAAAGGGAAAAAGGGGGGAAAAGGGGGAAAAGGGGAAAAAAGGGAAAAAAGGAAAAAATGGGAAAAAAAGGGGAGAAGGAAAAAAAAGGGCAAAAAAAGGCAGAAAAAGGGGAAGAAAGGGAAAAAGGGGAAGAAAGGGAAAAAGGGAAAAAAGGGGAAAAAGAAGGGGAAAAGGGAAAAAAAAGGAAAAAAAGGAGAAAAAGGAAAAAAAGGGAAAAAGAAAAAAAAACGGGAAAAGGGAAATAAAAAGGGAAAAAAAGGGGAAATAAGGGAAAAAGGGGGAAAAGGGAAAAAAGGGGAAAAAGAAGGGGAAAAGGGAAAAAAAAGGAAAAAAAGGGGAAAAAGGAAAAAAAGGGAAAAAGAAAAAAAAACGGGAAAAGGGAAATAAAAAGGGAAAAAAAGGGGAAACAAGGGAAAAAGGGGGAAAAGGGACAAAAGGGAAAAAAAGGGGGAAAAAAGGAAAAAAAAGGGGGAAAAGGGAAAAAGGAAGAAGAGGCGTCAGTCGGTGGGCGGGACCTGCCCGGGCTCTTTGGGTGGCTCTGGTGGCACCGGGGGGACCAACCCAAGGGTGGCACCCAGGGGTGGCACCAACACTGAGGGGACCTTGGTGACCTCAACCCAGAGATGGCACCCAAAGGTGACTGGTGGCTCCAACCCCAACAGGTGTCACCCAATGGGTGTCACCCAACACTGGTGACCCTGGTGGCTCCAACCCCAAGAGATGTCACCCAACACTGGTGGCACCCTGGTGGTTTCAACCCCCCAAGGGGCGCCACCCACCACGGCCGTGACCTTGGTGTCACCCAACGCTGACGTGACCCTGGTGACCTCGGCCTGAGAGGTGCCACCCCATGGATGTCACCCACCCACCCACCGTGGGTGCCTTCAGCCCACCAGGACCTGCGAGAGCCTCCCACCCCACCCTGGGGACCCTGCGGTGACACCCTGGGGACCCTGCGGTGACAATTGGGGACCCTGCAGTGACACTTGGGGACCCTGCGGTGACACCCTGGGGACCCTGCGGTGACACCCTGGGGACCCTGCAGTGACACTTGGGGACCCTGCGGTGACAATTGGGGACCCTGCGGTGACAATTGGGGACCCTGCGGTGACACCCTGGGGACCCTGCGGTGACACCCTGGGGACCCTGCGGTGACAGTGACACCCTGGGGACCCTGTGGTGGCAATTGGGGACCCTGCGGTGACACCGTTGGGCCCTGTCCCCCCTGTCCCGGGCCCCGCGGTGCCGATCGGGGACGGCGTTTGGGGACATTTGGGGACGGCGTTTGGGGACGGCGTTTGGGGACGGCGTGTGGGGACGGCGTTTGGGGACGGCGTTTGGGGACGTTTGGGGACGGCGTTTGGGGACAGCGTTTGGGGACAGCGTTTGGGGACGGCGTTTGGGGACGGCGTTTGGGGACGGCGTTTGGGGACAGCGTTTGGGGACGGCGTTTGGGGACGGCGTTTGGGGACGGCGTTTGGGGACGGCGTTTGGGGACAGCGTGTGGGGACGGCGTTTGGGGACGGCGTTTGGGGACGGCGTTTGGGGACGGCGTTTGGGGACATTTGGGGACGGCGTTTGGGGACGGCGTTTGGGGACGGCGTTTGGGGACGGTGTTTGGGGACAGCGTTTGGGGACAGCGTTTGGGGACGGCGTTTGGGGGCAGCGTTTGGGGACGGCGTTTGGGGACGGCGTTTGGGGACGGTGTTTGGGGACATTTGGGGACAGCGTTTGGGGACGGCATTTGGGGACAGCGTTTGGGGACGGCGTTTGGGGACGGCGTTTGGGGACGGTGTTTGGGGACGGCGTTTGGGGACGGCGTTTGGGGACGGCGTTTGGGGACGGCGTTTGGGGGCAGCGTTCGTTTGGGGACAGCGTTTGGGGGCAGCGTTTGGGGACAGCGTTTGGGGACAGCGTTCGTTTGGGGACAGCGTTTGGGGGCAGCGTTTGGGGACAGCGAGTGTCGGTGCCGCGTCCGTACCTGGGCGCCGTCGGGCTCGGGCTTGAGCAGCTCGGCGGGGCCCAGCTGGGCACAGAACAAACCCGGGGGGCGCAGCGACGCCTCCGGCACCTGCGGGGACCAACGCGGGGAGGGGAGGGATCAATGGATGGATGGCGGGAACGGCGGGAACGGATGAATGAGTGAATGGATGAGTGCTGGGAATGAATGAATACCAGGAATGAATGCTGGGAATGAATGGCGGGAATGAATGCTGAGAATGAGTGATGGGAATGAGTGATGGGAATGAATGAATGAATGCCGGGAATGAATGCTGGGAATGAATGGCGGGAATGAATGGCGGGAATGAATGGCGGGAATGCCGGGAATGAATGAATGCGAGGAATGAGTGCTGGGAATGAATGGCGGGAATGAATGGCAGGAACGAGTGCTGGGAATGAATGGCGGGAATGAGTGCCGGGAATGAATGGCGGGAACAAGTGCCAGGAATGGCGGGAATGAATGAATGCCGGGAATGAATGGCGGGAATGAATGGCGGGAATGCCGGGAATGAATGGATGCCAGGAATGAATGCTGGGAATGAAGGGCGGGAATGCCAGGAATGCCGGGAATGAATGAATGAATGGCGTGAAGGAATGAATGGCGGGAATGAGTGACGAGAATGCCGGGAATGAATGAATGGCAGGAATGAGTGCTAGGAATGAGTGCTGGGAATGGCAGGAATGCCTGGAATGAATGAATGCCAGGAATGAATGATGAGAATGAATGGCGGGAATGCCAGGAATGCCGGGAATGAATGAATGGCGGGAAGGAATGAATGGCGGGAATGAGTGACGGGAATGCGTGCCGGGAATGAATGAATGCCAGGAAAGCCGGGAATGAGTGCTGGGAATGAGTGACGGGAATGAATGCTGGGAATGAATGCCAGGAATGCCAGGAATGCCGGGAATGAATGGCGGGAATGAGTGCCGGGAATGAATGGCGGGAATGGAGGGAATGAATGCCAGGAATGAATGGCGGGAATGAGTGCCAGGAATGGCGGGAATGAATGGCGGGAATGAATGATTGCCAGGAATGAATGAATGCCAGGAATGAATGCTGGGAATGAATGGCGGGAATGAGTGCCGGGAATGAATGCCGGGAATAAGTGCTGGGAATGAATGGCAGGAATGAATGGCGGGAATGAATGGCGGGAATGAATGGCGGGAACGAGTACTGGGAATGAATGGTGGGAATGAGTGCCAGGAATGCTGGGAATGAATGAATGGCGGGAATGAATGGCGGGAATGGCAGGAATGCCGGGAATGAATGAATGGCGTGAAGGAATGAATGGCGGGAATGAGTGACAGGAATGCGTGCCGGGAATGAGTGAATGCTGGGAATGAATGAATGCCAGGAATGAATGCTGGGAATGAATGGCGGGAATGAATGGCGGGATCGGCGGGAATGAATGGCGGGAATGCCAGGAATGCCAGGAATGAATGAATGCCGGGAATGAATGGCGGGAATGAGTGCCGAGAATGCTGGGAATGCCGGGAATGAATGAATGCCAGGAATGAATGGCGGGAATGAGTGCTGGGAATGCTGGGAATGAATGAATGCCGGAAATGAATGCTGGGAATGAATGGCGGGAATGAATGGCGGGAATGAATGGCGGGATCGGCGGGAATGAATGGCAGGAATGCCAGGAATGCCGGGAATGAGTGCTGGGAATGAATGGCGGGAATGAATACCGGGAATGAATGAATGCCAGAAATGATTGCTGGGAATGAATGGCGGGAATGAATGCCAGGAATGCCGGGAATGAATGAATGCCAGGAATGAATGCTGGGAATAATGGCGGGAATGAATATCGGAATGAATGCCAGGAATGCCGGGAATGAATGAATGCCGGGAATGAATGGCGGGAATGAATGCCAGGAATGGCGGGAACGAGTGCCGGGAATGAATGAGCGGCGGGAACGAGTGCCGGGAATGCGTGCGGGGGAAGGGGGCGAGCGGGGTTCTGGGTGTCTGGGCCGGGGCTCTGGGGTTTGGGGTGGTCTCGTGCTCAGGGGGGTTTGGGGTGGGGCCCGTGATGGATCCCAGTGGGATGCTGGGAGCCGCTCCCGCGTCCCCCTCTCCTCACCCCGTGCCTGCCCCACGCACGCCCCGTCCTGACCCCAGTCCTGACCCCATTTCCGATCCCATTCCCCATTCCCGACCCCATTCCCAATCCCATTCCCCATTCCTGATCCCATTCCCCATTCCTGATCCCAGTCCCGATCCCATTCCCCATTCCTGATCCCATTCCCCATTCCTGACCCCATTCCCGATCCCATTCCCGATCCCATTCCCAATTCCATTCCCGATCCTATTCCTGATCCCATTCCCCATTCCTGATCCCATTCCTGATCCCATTCCCGATCCCATTCCCCATTCCTGATCCTATTCCTGATCCCATTCCCAATCCTATTCCCAATTCCACTCCCGATCCTATTCCTGATCCACCTCCCAATCCCATTCCCCATTCCTGATCCCATTCCCAATCCTGATCCATTTCCAATTCCAGTCCTGATCCCACTCCTGATCCACCTCCCAATCCCATTCCCCATTTATGATCCTATTCCCAATCCCATTCTCGATCCCATTCCCATTCCCAGTGATTCCCATTCCCAGTGATTCCCATCCCCATTCCCATTCCCATCCTCCATTCCCATTTCCATTCCCAGTGATTCCCAGTCCCCATCCCCATTCCCGACCCCATTCCCATTCCCATCCCCATTCATTCCCATTCCCAATCCCATTCCCATTCCCATTCCCATTCCCATTCCCATTCCCATTCCCATTCCCATTCCCATTCCCATTCCCATTCCATCCCCATTATCGATCCCATCCCCATTCCCAGGGATTCACATTCTCATTCCCATCGCCATCGCCATCCCCATTCCCCATCCTGATTCCCAATCCCATTCCATTCCCACCCCAATCCCATTCCCTAATCCCAATCCCATTCCCAGTGATTCCCATTCCCATCCCAATCCCAATCCCAATCCCATCCCCAGTGATTCCCAATCCCAATCCCATCCCCAGTCATTCCCATTCCCACCCCAATCCCATTCCCAGTGATTCCCAATCCCATTCCCGGTGATTCCCATTCCCATTCCCACCCCAATCCCATTCCCTGTTCCCATTCCCAGTGATTCCCATTCCCACCCCAATCTCATTCCCAGTGATTCCCATTCCCATTCCCGGTGATTCCCAATCCCATTCCCGGTGATTCCCATTCCCATTCCCAATCCCATTCCCAGTGATTCCCATTCCCATTCCATTCCCATTCCCGGTGATTCGCATTCCCACTGATTCCCATTCCCGGTGATTCCCATTCCCATCCCCAGTGATTCCCAATCCCAATCCCATTCCCATTCCCACCCCAATTCCATTCCCAGTGACTCCCATTCCCATTCCCAGTGATTCTCAGTTCCATTCCCACCCCATTCCCATTCCCAGTGATTCCCATTCCATTCCCAATCCCACTCCCAGTGATTCCCATTCCCATTCCCAGTGATTCCCATTCCCACTGATTCCCATTCCCGGTGATTCCCGTTCCCGGTGATTCCCGGTGATTCCCATTCCCATTCCCGGTGATTCCCGTTCCCAGTGATTCCCGGTGATTCCCATTCCCGGTGATATTCCCGGAGATTCCCGTTCCCGCGCGCACCTGCTCGGAGCACATGGAGTTGATGCCGGCCATGACGGGGTTCATGGCGATGCCGCCGCCCATGGCGCCCATGCCGGGAATGCCGCCGGAACCGCCGGGAACGCCGCCGGAACCGGGAATTCCTCCTCCGGAGCCGGGAATGCCGCCGGAGCCGGGAATTCCCCCGCCGGAGCCGGGAATCACGCCGCCGGAGCCGGGAATGCCGGTGCCGGCTCCGTTGCCGGCCATGGAGACGGTGATGCTCATGTTGTTGTACATCCCCGGCGCCGCCGCCGCCGCCGGTGCTGCCGCCGCGCCCGCCGGGCCGAAAACGCTGGAAAACCGGGAAAAAACGTCGGGAATGGCCAGGATCGTCCCAAAAAAATTCCGATTTCCGACTCCCCGGAGTTCCAAACGGTTCCGGCGGTGGGACGGCCGAGGCTCGGTCCCGTCCTGGGGTGGTCCTGGGGATTTCCTGGGAATTCCTTCCCGAATTCCCCCCCTTTTCCCTTGGTTCCACAAGGAATTGAGGCTCAGGGAATTTTGGGATGGTTTCAGTGGGAAGGGACCTTGAGGAGAAACTCCAGGGATATTCCAGGCTCCGGTTTTTCCTTGGAAAAGTTCCCAGGGTGAGACGGCCACGGATTGTCTGGGAATTCCAGCCCAGCCGGGAATTCCTTCCCCAGTCCCATTTTCCCTTTCCCAGGGAATTCCCTCCATTCCCAGCCGGGCACTGGATCCATCCCCATCCCAGCTCCTCTCCGGGAAGGGATTTTGGGAATTCCCTGGGAATGTGGGGGTCCCCCTTCCCTTTTCCATCCCCGAATCCCATAAAAACCCCTGGGATGGATCCTGAGTGTCCTGGATCCCAGAATCCCGGGATGGTTTGGGATGGGATCCCTGGACCCGCAATCCCATCCCATTCCCACCCTCCCAGGGTGCTCCAGGCTTTCCTTGGACACTGCCAGGGATTCTCCGGGAATTCCGGCCCAGCCGGGAATCCCTTCCCAAGATCCCACCCCAACCCTCCCTTTCCCTGGAGCTGCTCCCACCCTACACCCCCATCCCATTCCCGATCCCGATCCCGATCCCAGGGATCCACAGCCCCATCCCAAGGGCTGGAATTTCCCGGGATCTCTCTGCACCCCCAAGGCCGTCCCGGCTCCAAACTTTGATCCCATTCCCAACAAAGGGAATTCCCAAACGTGGATCCCTGTGTTGGGAATTTTCCGGATAACCAACACCCGATGCCCTCCGGAACGGGGAAGTTTTATGGGATTCTGGGATGGGGATCCCCACGGATCAACGGGGGATTCCACCGGACAATTCCAAAGGACAATCCCGGTGGGTGAATCCAACGGACAATCCCAGCGGCCGCTTCCAAAGGGCGACCCCCGACGGACAATCCCATTGGGCAGTTCCAAAGAGCGATTCCCGTGGGTAATTCCAGAGGACAATTCCAATGGGTAATTCCCATGGATAATTCCCATGGGTAATTCCAATGGGTAATTCCCATTGACAATCCCGATGGGTAATTCCCATTGACGATTCCCATGGGTAATTCCCATGGGTAATTCCCATGGATAATTCCCATGGGTAATCCCAATGGGTAATCCCCATTGACAATTCCGATGGGTAATTCCCATTGACAATTCCCATGGGTAATTCCCATTGACAATTCCCATGGATAATTCCAATGGATAATCCCGATGGGTAATTCCCATTGACAATTCCTATGGGTAATTCCCATGGATAATTCCCATGGATGATTCCCATGGACAATTCCAATGGCAAATACCAAAGGATAATTCCAATGGGTGAATCCAATGGATGGACAATCCCAATGAGAGACTCCAATGGAAAATTCCCATGGACAGTCCCAAAGGATGATTCCAATGGGTGACTCCAATGGATGATTCAAGTGGGTAATCCCAATGGGTAATTCCCATTGACAATTCCCATGGGTAATTCCCATTGACAATTCCCATGGGTAATTCCCATGGATAATTCCCATGGGTAATCCCGATGGGTAATTCCCATTGACAATTCCCATGGGTAATTCCCATGGATAATTCCCATGGGTAATCCCGATGGGTAATTCCCATTGTCAATCCCGATGGGTAATTCCCATTGACAATTCCCATGGGTAATTCCCATGAATAATTCCCATTGGTAATTCCGACGGCAAATACCAAAGGATAATTCCAACAGATGAATCCGTTGAATGGACAATCCCAATGAGAGGCTCCAATGGATAATTCCCATGGACAGTCCCAATGGACGATCCCAAAGGACGATCCCAATGGGTGACTCCAATGGATGATTCCAAAGGATTATTCCAATGAGTAATTCCCATGGATAATTTGAGCGGAAAAATCAATGGATAATTCCAAAGGGTGGTTTTGATGGCTAAATCCAATGGATAATCCCAACGCACGATCCCAATGGATAATCCCAACAGGCAATTGCAGTGGGTGATTTCATGGACAATTCCAGTGGATAAATCCAAATAATTATTCCAATGGATTATTCCAATGGAATATTCCAAAGGGTGACTCTCATGGACAATTCCAATGGCAAATACCAAAGGATAATTGCAACGGATGAATCCAATGGATAATTGAAATGAATAATGCCCATGGATAATCCCAAAGGATAATTCCCATGGATAATCCCAAAGGACAATCCCAATGGATGGTCCCAATGAGGGACTCCAATGATGACTCCAAAGGACAATCCCAATGGACAATCCCAATGGACATTCCAATGGACAATCCCAAAGGACAATCCCAATGGACAATCCCAATGGACATTCCAATGGACAATCCCAATGGACAATCCCAATGGACAATCCAATGAACGACTCCAAGGGACAATCCCAATGGACAATCCCAATGATGACTCCAAAGGACAATCCCAATGGACAATCCCAATGGACAATCCCAATGGACGACTCCAAAGGACGACTCCAAAGGACAATCCCAATGGACAATCCCAAAGGACAATGCCAATGGACGATCCCAATGGACAATCCAATGAACGACTCCAATGGACAATCCCAAAGGACAATCCCAAAGGACAATCCCAATGGACAATCCCAATGGACAATCCCAATGAATGACTCCAAAGGACAATCCCAATGGACAATCCCAATGGACAATCCCAAAGGACAATCCCAATGGACAATCCGAATGGGCAATCCCAAGGGACAATCCCAGTGGACAATTTCAAAGAATAATTCCAACGGGCAATGCCAATGGACGATTCCAACATGGACAATTCCAAAGGGCGATTCCACTGGTCAGTCCCAATGGACAATTCCAAAGGATAACTCAAATGGACAATCCCAATGGATGATTCCACTGGACAATCCAAGTGGCCAATCTCAACGGACAGTTTCAAGGAATGATTCCAATGGATGGTTCCAGAGGACAATTCCGACGGACAACCCCAATGGATAATTCCATTCGGTGACTCCAGTGGACAATCCCAATGGACAATGTCCATGGACAATGTCCATGGATGATCCCAGCAGTGGACAATCCCAACGGATGCTACAATTGGACAATCCCAAGGGATGATTCCAAGGGACAATCCCAACGGATGTTCCCAATTGGACAATCCCAAGGGATGATTCCAGTGGTGGACAATCCCAAGGGACAATCCCAATGGACACTCCCAAGGGATGATTCCAAGGGACGATCCCAGTGGATGATCCCAATGGACATTCCCATGGCCAATGTCACTGGACAATCCCAATGAGTGACTCCAATGGATGATTCCAACGGCCAATCGCCAGGGACGATTCCAACAGATAACCCCAAAGGATGATCCCAATTGGACAATTCCAGTGGCCAATCCCAATGAGCGATCCCAATGGGCAATCCCCAGGGACGATCCCATTGGGTAATTTCAAAGAATGATTCCAGTGGATATTTCCAGAGGACAATCCCAATGGACACTCCCAAAAGATAATTCCAATGAATGACTCCAATGGACAATCCCCATGGCCAATCCCAATGGACAATCCCAATGAATGACTCCAATGGACAATCCCAATGGACAATCCCAATGGCCAATCCCAATGAATGACTCCAATGGACAATCCCAAAGGACAATCCCAATGGATAATCCCAATGGCCAATCCCAACGAATGAATCCAAGGGACAATCCCAAGGGACAACCCCAGTGAGTGACTCCAATGGACATTGCAATGGACGATTCCAAGGGACGATTCCATTGGACAATCCCAAAGGACGGTTCCAAAGGATGATTGAAACGGGCAACTCCAATGGACAATCCCAATGAATGAGTCCAGTGGACAACGCCCATGGACAATCCCAACGGGTGAATCCATTGGACAATCCCAATGGACAATCCCAAAGGACGGTTCCAAAGGATGATTGACACGGGCAATCCCATTGGACAATCCCAATGAATGACTCCAGTGGACAATGCCCATGGACAATCCCAATGGGTGAATCCATTGGACAATCCCAATGGACAATCCCAAAGGACGGTTCCAAAGGATGATTGACACGGGCAATCCCATTGGACAATCCCAATGAATGACTCCAGTGGACAATGCCCATGGACAATCCCAATGGGTGAATCCATTGGACAATCCCAACGGACAACCCCAACTGACAACCCCAATGGCCAATCCCAATGAATGACTCCAATGGACAATGCCCATGGACATTCCCAATGGGTGAATCCATTGGACAATCCCAATGGACAATCCCATTGGACAATCCCAATGAATGACTCCAGTGGACAACGCCCATGGACAATCCCATTGGACAATCCCAAAGGACGATTCCAAAGGATGATTGAAATGGGCAATTCCAACGGACAATCCCAATGAATGACTCCAGTGGACAATGCCCATGGACAATCCCAGTGGGTGAATCCATTGGACAACCCCAACGGACAATCCCAATGGACAACTCCAATGGACAATCCCAATGAATGACTCCAATGGACAACGCCCATGGACAATCCCAATGGGTGAATCCATTGGACAACCCCAACGGACAATCCCAATGGACATTCCCAATGAATGACTCCAACGGACAATCCCAATGGACAACCCCAATGGACAATCCCAACGGACAATCCCAATGAATGACTCCAATGGACAACGCCCATGGACAATCCCAATGGGTGAATCCATTGGACAACCCCAACGGCCAACCCCAACGGACGTTCCCAACAGCCAACCCCAACGGCCGATCCCTCCCTCCCTCCCGCCGCCGCGTTCCGTGCCGGCGCCGTTCCCTCACCCGTTGTTGCCGACGTTCCCGGCCTGCCACGGTTTCAGCTCCGGCGATTGGTACCCGGGCGCGGGCGGCGCCGGCGGCAGCTGCGGCGACACCAGGGGGCTGCCGGGGCTCAGCGCCGCCGCCGGCGCGAATCCCGACGGGTCCGGCTGCTGGCCCAGCCCTGGGAACGTCGGCAGCGCCGTCACGACACCGGGAATCCCGTCCCAAATTCCCAAATCCCCCACACATCTCCCACATCCCCATCCCGGGGAATTCCATCATGGATTTGGAGCTCTCGGCTTGGGTGGGGAGGGAGGCGGAATTTTCATCCCCGGGGTGCTCCAAGGTTTTCTTGGATGTTCCCAGGGATTCTCTCCCTGGGAATTCCGGAGCACGGAATGGCCGTCGCTGGGAATTCCATCCCGAACTCCCACATTCCCACATCCCCATCCCAGGGAATTATTTGGAGCTCTTGGCTCGGGTGGGAAGGGAGGTGGAATTCCCATCCTGACAATCCCCAGGGTGCTCCAAGGTTTTCTGGGATGTTCCCAGGGATTCCCTGGGAATTCCTTCCCCAGTCCCATTTCCCCTTTCCCAGGGAATTCCCTCCATTCCCAGCTCTCCCAGCCGGGCGTTGGATCCATCCCCATCCCAGCTCCTCTCCGGGAAGGGATTTTGGGAATTCCCTGGGAATCTCAGCAATCTCCCTTCCCCTTCCCATCCCCAAATCCCATAAAAACCCCTGGGGATGGATCCTCGAACACCCCAAAAACCCCAAATACCCCAAACATCCCAAATACCCCCAAATGCCCCGAATCCCCCAAACACCCCAAACACCCCAAACACCCCAAATCCCCCAAACATCCCAAACACCCTGAATACCCCAAAAACCCCAAATCCCCCAAACATCCCAAATACCCCCAAATGCCCCAAATACCTTGAATCCCTCCAACACCCCAAACACCCCAAATCCCCTGAATCCCCCAAACACCCCAAATCCCCCAAACACCCCAAATATCCCAAACATCCCAAACACCCCAACACCCCAAATCCTCCAAACACCCCAAATATTCCAAATACCCTGAATGCCCCAAATATCCCGAACACCCAACACCTCAAACCGCCCCGTACCGGCCCCCGGCTACTGGAAGAGGTTCCCAAATCCCCCAAACACCCCAAACACCCCAAATGCCCCAAACACCCCATACCAGCCCCTGGGTACTGGAAGAGGCTCCCAAACACCCCAAATACCCCAAATGCCCCAAATGCCCCAAACACCCCGAATCCCCCGAATATCCCAAACATCCCAAACACCCGAATATCCCAAATACCCTGAACACCCCAGTACCCTGAATATCCCAAACACCCCAAATACCCCAAACACCCCGAATCCCCCAAATGCCCCAAACATCCCAAGCACACAAAATATCCCAAATACCCCAAAATGCCCCAAATACCCCAAACACCCTGAATACCCCTCACACCCTGAATACCCCAAACACCCCAAATCCCTCAAACCCTCTGAATGCCCCAAACAACCCAAACCCCCAAGCACCCCAGATACCCCAAACACCCCGAATACCCCAAATGTCCCAAACATCCCAAGCACACAAAATATCACAAATACCCCAAATACTCCAAAATGCCCTAAATAACACCCCTCACACCCTGAATACCCCAAACACTCTGAATGTCCCGAACACCCCAAACCCCCAAGCACCCCAGATACCCCAAACACCCCAAATACCCCAAAACACCCTGAATCCCCCAAATCCCCCAAACCGCCCGCACACCCCGTACCTGCCCCCAGGTACTGGAAGAGATTCCTGAATATCCCAAACACCCCAAACACTCCGAACACCCCAAATCCCCCAAACACCCCAAATTCCCCAAATATCCCAAACATCCCAAACACCCCGAAAACCCCCAATACCCCAAATGCCCTGAATATCCCAAATATTCAGAATATCCCAAACACCCTGAATACCCCGAACACCCTGAATACCCCAAACACCCCAAGCACCCGAAATCCCCTGACTACCCCAAACACCCCAAATTCCCCAAATCCCCCAAACTCCTAAAACCCCCATACCTGCCCCCAGGTACTGGAAAAGGTTCCTGAATATCCCAAACAGCCCAAACACTCCAAACACCCCAAACACCCCAAATACCCAAAACAACCCAAATACCCCAAATCCTCCAAACACCCCAAATCCCCCAAACCCCCCACACACCCCATGCCCCCCGTACCTGCCCCCGGGTACTGGAAGAGGTTCCCAAACACCCCAAACACCCCAAACCCCCAAACACCCCAAACACCCCAAACACCCTGAACACCCCAAACACCCCAAATACCCCAAAACCCTTAAACACCCCAAACACCCCGAACACCCCAAACACCCCAAACACCCCAAACACCCCAAATACCCCAAATCCCCCAAACACCCCAAACACCCCAAACACCCCAAATACCCCAAACCCCCCACACGCCCCATGCCCCCCGTACCTGCCCCCGGGTACTGGAAGAGGTTCCCAAACACCCCAAACACCCCAAATGCCCTGAACACCCCAAATACCCTGAATACCCCAAACACCCCAAACACCCCAAATACCCCAATGCCCCAAACACCCTGAACACCCCAAACACCCCAAACACCCCAAATACTCCAAACACCCCAAACCCCACACACGCCCCATGCCCCCCGTACCTGCCCCTGGGTACTGGAAGAGGTTCCCAAACACCCCAAACACCTCAAATACCCCAAAACCCCCAAACCCCCCAAACACCCCAAATACCCCAAATACCCTAAACACCCCAAATCCCCCAAACACCCCAAACACCCCAAACACCCCAAATCCCCGTGCCCCCCGTACCTGCCCCCGGGTACTGGAAGAGGTTCTGCTGCATCCCGGCCGGGCCCATCCCGGCTCCGTAGGGCGCCGCCGGTGCCGCCGCCGGTGCCGCCGCCGGCGCCGCTCCCATCACGGCGCGGCCCCCGAGGCCCCCGCGCGCCCCCAGCGCCGCCTCGGGACCCCCGAACGCGGCCACGCCGGCGCCGGGGCCGCTTGTACCGTAACCGGGCGTGGGGAACGGGAACTGCGGCTGCGGCTGCGGCTGCTGCTGCTGCTGCCGGGGCGTCCCCATGGGCGTCCCCATGGGCGTCCCCATGGCCGTCCCCATGGGTGTCCCCATCGGGGCTCCCAGGGGGGTCCCCAGGGGGGAATTGCCGAAATTCTGCTGCTGCTGCTGCTGCTGCTGCTGCTGCTGCTGCTGCTGGCGCATGAGGAGCGCGCGCTGCTGCATCAGCTGCCGCTGCCGGTGCTGCTGGCTGTAGAGCTCCCGCTGCCGCTGCGCCAGCATCTGCGCGTTCAGGGGCGGCTGTGGGGTGGGATTGAGGTTAGAGGTGAGGTGTGCCCCCAAAAAATCCCGAAATTCCAGCCTGGAATCAGCCCAGAGCCCCCGCTGCCGCTGCGCCGGCGTCCGCGCATTCAGGGGGATGGAATTGGGGGGTCGGGGGTAAAAAAATCCTGAAATTCCAACCAGGAATCAGCCCTTGGGGGGCTGTGGGATGGGATTGAGGTTAGAGGTGAGGTGTGCCCCCCAAAAAAATCCCGAAATTCCAACCAGGAATCAGCCCAGAGCTCTGCCAGCATCTGCGCGTTCAGGGGCGGCTGCGGGACAGAATCGGGGTCAGAGGTGAGGTGTGCCCCCCAAAAAAATCCCGAAATTCCAACCAAGAATCAGCCCAGAGCTCTGCCAGCATCTGTGCGTTCAGGGGCGGCTGTGGGATGGGATTGGGGGGACAGGGGTAAAAAATCCCGAAATTCCAGCCAGGAATCAGCCCTGGGGGGCTGTGGGATGGAACTGGGGGACAGGGGTAAAAAATCCCAAAATTCCAACCAGGAATCAGCCCAGGGCTCTGCCAGCAGCATCTGCGCGTTCAGGGGCGGCTGAGGGATGGAATCAGGGTCAGAGATGAGGTGTGCCCCCAAAAAATCCCGAAATTCCAACCAGGGATCAGCCCAGAGCTCTGCCAGCATCTGCGCGTTCAGGGGCGGCTGCGGGATGGAATTGGGGTCAGAGGGGAGGTGTCCCCAAAAAAATCCCGAAATTCCAGCCAGGAATCAGCCCTGGGGGGCCTGTGGGATGGGATTGAGGTTAGAGGTGAGGTGTGCCCCCAAAAAATCCCGAAATTCCAGCCAGGAATCAGCCCAGGGCTCTGCCAGCATCTGCGCGTTCAGGGGCGGCTGAGGGATGGGACCGGGGTCAGAGGTGAGGTGTGCCCCAAAAAAATCCCGAAATTCCAGCCAGGAATCAGCCCTGGGGGGCTGTGGGACACCAAAGGGGGGACAGGGGTAAAAAATCCCGAAATTCCAGCCAGGAATCAGCCCTGGGGGGATGTGGGATGGAATTGGGGGGACAGGGGTAAAAAATCCCAAAATTCCAACCAGGAATCAGCCCTGGAGGAGCTGTGGGACAGGACTGGGGTGAGAGGTGAGATCTCCTCAAAAAAAAAATCCCAAAATTCCAACCAAGGGGGGCTGTGGGACCAAAGGGGGTTCAGGGTTGGGGTGACCCCAAAAAAATCCCGAAATTCCAACCAGGAATCAGCCCTGGAGGAGCTGTGGGATCAATTGGGGGGACAGGGGTAATAAAAAATCCCGAAATTCCAACCCGGAATCAGCCCTGGGGGGATGTGGGATGGAATGGGGTGACAGGGGTAAAAATCCTGAAATTCCAACCAGGAATCAGCCCTGGAGGAGCTGTGGGACAGGACTGGGGTGAGAGGTGAGACCTCCTCAAAGAAAAAATCCCAAAATTCCAACCAAGGGGGGCTGTGGGACCAAAGGGGGGTCAGGGTTGGGGTGAGGTCTCCCCCAAAAAATCCCGAAATTCCAGCCGGGAGTCAGCCCTGGGGGGGCTGTGGGATGGAATTGGGGGGACAGGAGTAAAAAATCCCGAAATTCCAGCCAGGAGTCAGCCCTGGGGGGGTTGCTGGGAGGGTTTTGGGATTTGGAAATGGGAAAATTCAGATTGCACATCGTAAAGCAAAAATTCGTAACTAAAAGCTGTCTCGAAACCTAAATCCTAAATCCCAAATCCTAAATCCCAAATCCATCTCTAAAAGCCATCCCAAACCCCAAACCCCGCAAAAAACCCCACACCCCAAACCCCAAACCAACCCCAAAACCCCAAACAAACCCCAAAACCCCAAACAAACCCCAAAACCCCCTAAAAACCCCAAACAAACCCCAAAATCCCCCCGTTGTTCCCTACGGCAGCTGCGGCCGAGGGCCCCACCCCAAACCCCAAACCCCTCTCAAATTCCAAACCCCAAATTCCAAAAACCCCAAACCCTGAACCCTCAAACCCCAAACACTCCAAATTTCCATTCCCAAATCCCAAACCCCACAAAAACCCCACAAAAACCCCAAACAAACCCCAAAATCCCCCGTTGTTACCTGTGGCTGCTGCTGCTGCTGCTGTGGGATCCCGGCGTGCAGCGAGAGCCCCATCCCAAACCCCAAACCCCTCTCACACTCCAAACCCCAAACTCCAAACTCATCTCAAACCCCAAAACACCCCAAACTAACCCCAAAACGCCCCATTAAAACCCCAAACAAACCCCAAACAAACCCCATAAAAACCCCAAAACCGCCCCAAACCGCGTTACCTGCTGCTGCTGCTGCTGTGGGATCCCGGTGCACAGGGACAGCCCCAACCCCAAACACTCCTGAAACCCTCCCCAAACACCCCAAACCTCAAATCCCCCAAATCTCAATTCCTAAAGCCCATAAAAACCCCATTAAAAACCCCATAAAAAAACCCATAAAGTGCCCATTTGGGGTTACCTGCGGCTGCTGCTGCTGCTGCTGCGGGATCCCGGCGCGCAGCGAGAGCCCCAACCCCAAACCCCGTAAACCCCAAACACTCCAAATCTCAATTCCCAAACCCCAAACACCCCAAACAAACCCCACAAACCCCATAAATCCCCCAAATTTCCTGTTGTTACCTGCGGCTGCTGCTGCTGCTGCGGGATCCCGGCGTGCAGGGACAGCCCCATCACAAACCCCAAAAACCACAAACCCCAAACGCTCCAAATCTCAATTCCCAAACCCCAAACACCCCAAACACCCCAAGCCAACCCCAAAACCCCTCAAAAACCCCAGATTTCCCGTTGTTACCTGCGGTTGCTGCTGCTGCTGCTGCTGCAGGATCCCGGCACGCAGAGAGATCCCAAACCCCAAACCCCAAAACCCACAAACCCCAAACCCCAAATCCTGAACCCCAAACACCCCAAACCAACCCCACAAACCCCATAAAAACCCCAAACAAACCCCAAACTCCCCCACTGTTCCCTACGGCAGCTGCGGGAGAGATCCCCACCCCAAACCCCAAACCCCTCTCAAATTCCAAAACCCAAATTCCAAACACCCCAAATCCTGAATCCTCAAACCCCAAACACTCCAAATCTCAATTCCCAAATCCCAAACCCCACAAAAACCCCAAACCAACACCAAAATCCCCCGTTGTTCCCTACGGCAGCTGCGGCCGAGAGCCCCATCCCAAACCCCAAACCCCTCTCAAACTCCAAACCCCAAACTCCAAACTCATCTCAAACCCCAAAATACCCCAAACTAACCCCAAAACGCCCCATTAAAACCCCAAACAAACCCCAAAACCCCATAAAGACCCCAAAACCGCCCCAAACCGTGTTACCTGCTGCTGCTGCTGCTGTGGGATCCCGGTGCACAGGGACAGCCCCAACCCCAAACACATCTGAAACCCTCCCCAAACACCCCAAACCCCAAATCCCCCAAATCTCAATTCCTAAAGCCCATAAAAACCCCATTAAAAACCCCATAAAAAAACCCATAAAGTCCCCATTTGGGGTTACCTGCGGCTGCTGCTGCTGTGGGATCCCGGCGCACAGCGAGATCCCAAACCCCAAACCCCAAAAACCACAAACCCCAAACGCTCCAAATCTCAATTCCCAAACCCCAAACCAACCCCACAAACCCCAAAACAACCCCACAAACCCCAAACCAACCCCAAATTCCCCGTTGTTACCTGCGGCTGCTGCTGCTGCTGCTGCTGCTGCGGGATCCCGGCACACAGCGAGAGCCCCATCACAAACCCCAAAAACCACAAACCCCAAACACTCCAAATCTCAATTCCCAAACCCCAAACACCCCAAACACCCCAAACACCCCAAACCAACCCCAAAACCCCACAAAAACCCCAAATTTCCCGTTGTTACCTGCGGCTGCTGCTGCTGCTGCTGCTGCGGGATCCCGGTGCACAGGGACAGCCCCATCACAAACCCCAAAAACCACAAACCCCAAATCCTAAACCACAAACCCCAAACACCCCAAACCAACCCCACAAACCCCATAAAAACCCCATTAAAAACCCCATAAAAAACCCATAAAGTCCCCATTTGGGGTTACCTGCGGCTGCTGCTGCTGCTGCTGCTGCTGCGGGATCCCGGCGCGCAGCGAGAGCCCCATCACAAACCCCAAAATCCACAAACCCCAAACACTCCAAATCTCAATTCCCAATTCACAAACACCCCAAACCCCAAAGAAACCCCAAAGAAACCCGAAAACCCCAAACAAACCCCACTAACCCCACAAAAACCCCAAATTTCCCGTTGTTACCTGCGGCGGCTGCTGCTGCTGCTGCTGCGGGATCCCGGTGCGCAGGGACAGCCCCATCACAAACCCCAAAAACCACAAACCCCAAACCCCAAATCCTGAACCCCAAACACCCCAAACACCCCAAACCAACCCCACAAACCCCACAAACGCCCCAAATTCCCCGTTGTTACCTGCGGCTGCTGCTGCTGCTGCTGCTGCTGCTGCGGGATCCCGGCGCGCAGCGAGAGCCCCACGGGCGCCCCGAAGTGCCCCAGCAGCGCCGCCTGGCGGTTCTGCTGCAGCAACTGCAACGCAACGGCACCCACGCGTTTGCACGGCCTTCAATGGGGCTTTTAATGGGGTTCTATGGGGTTTTTAATGGGGTTTAATGGGGTTTTCTATGGGGTTCTTATGGGGCTTTTATGGGGCTTCAATGGGGTTTTTAATGGGGTTTAATGGGGCTTTTATGGGGTTTTTATGGGCTTTTTCTATGGGCTTTAATGGGCGTTTTCTATGGGCTTTAATGGGGTTTTTCTACGAGGTTTAATGGGGTTTTTAATGGGGTTTAATGGGCTTTTTCTACGGGCTTCAATGGGGTTTTTAATGGGGTTCTTATGGGGTTTTTCTATGGGCTTCAATGGGGTTTTTAATGGGGTTTAATGGGGTTTTTAATGGGGTTTAATGGGGTTTTCTATGGGCTTCAATGGGGTTTTTAATGGGGTTTAATGGGCTTTTCCTATGGGCTTCAATGGGCTTTTTCTATGGGCTTTAATGGGGTTTTTAATGGGGTTTAATGGGGTTTTTCTATGGGCTTCAATGGGGTTTTTAATGGGGTTTTTCTATGGGCTTTAATGGGGTTTTCCTATGGGCTTCAATGGGGTTTTTAATGGGGTTTAATGGGCTTTTTCTATGGGCTTCAATGGGTTTGTACGGGCTTCAATGGGGTTTTTAATGGGGTTTAATAGGGTTTTTCTAGGGGCTTTAATGGGCTTTTTCTATGGGCTTCAATGGGGTTTTTAATGGGGTTTTTAATGGGGTTTAATGGGCTTTTTCTATGGGCTTTAATGGGGTTTTTAATGGGCTTCAATGGGCTTTTTCTATGGACTTCAATGGGGTTTTTCTAGGGGCTTTAATGAGCTTTTTAATGGGCTTTAATGGGGCTTTTCTATGGGCTTTAATTGGGTTTAATGGGGTTTTTAATGGGGTTTAATGGGCTTTTTCTATGGGCTTTAATGGGGTTTTTAATGGGGTTCAATGGGCTTTTTCTATGGGCTTTAATGGGGTTTTTCTAGGGACTTTAATGAGCTTTTTAATGGGGTTTAATGGGGTTTTTCTATGGGCTTTAATGGGGTTTTTCAATGGGCTTCAATGGGGTTTTTAATGGGGTTTAATGGGCTTTTTCTATGGGCTTCAATGGGGATTTCTATGGGCTTTAATGGGGATTTCTATGGGCTTGAATAGGGTTTTTTAATGGGGTTCTCATGGGCTTTTTCCATGGGCTTTAATGGGTTTTTAATGGGCTTCAATGGGGTTTTTCTATGGGCTTTAATGGGGTTTTTCTTGGGGTTTAATGGGGTTTTTTATGGGGTTTAATGGGCTTTTTCTATGGGCTTTTTCTATGGGCTTCAATGGGTTTGTACGGGCTTCAATGGGGTTTTTAATGGGGTTTAATGGGGTTTTTAATGGGGTTTAATAGGCTTTTTCTATGGGCTTTAATGGGGTTTTTAATGGGCTTCAATGGGGTTTTTAATGGGGTTTAATGGGTGTTTTCTATGGGCTTTAATGGGGTTTTTCTACGAGGTTTAATGGGGTTTTTAATGGGGTTTAATGGGCTTTTTCTACGGGCTTCAATGGGGTTTTCCTATGGGCTTCAATGGGGTTTTTCTATGGGCTTCAAGGGGGTTTCCTATGGGCTTTAATGGGGTTTTCCTATGGGCTTCAATGGGGTTTTTCTATGGGCTTTAATGGGGTTTTTAATGGGGTTTAATGGGGTTTTAAATGGGCTTTAATGGGCTTTTTCTAGGGGCTTTAATGGGGTTTTTAATGGGCTTCAATGGGGTTTTCTATGGGCTTCAATGGGGTTTTCTATGGGCTTCAATGGGGTTTTTAATGGGGTTTAATGGGCTTTTTCTATGGGCTTCAATGGGGTTTTTCTATAAGGGGCTTTAATGGGCTTCTTCAATGGGGTTTTTAATGGGGTTTAATGGGGTTTTTAATGGGCTTTAATGAGCTTTTTCAATGGGCTTCAATGGGGTTTTTAATGGGGTTTAATGGGCTTTTCCCTGGGCTTTAATGGGCTTTTCCTATGGGCTTTAATGGGGTTTTTAATGGGGTTTAATGGGGTTTTTCTATGGGCTTTAATGGGGTTTTTCTATGGGCTTCAATGGGGTTTTTAATCGGCTTCAATGGGGTTTTTAATGGGGTTTAATGGGCTTTTTCTATGGGGTTCTTACGGGCTTTTTCAGTGGGCTTGAATGGGGTTTTTCTATGGGCTTTAATGGGGTTTTTAATGGGGTTTAATGGGGTTTTCTATGGGCTTCAATGGGGTTTTTCTATGGGCTTCAATGGGTTTGTACGGGCTTCAATGGGGTTTTTAATGGGGTTTAATGGGGTTTTTCTATGGGCTTCAATGGGGTTCTTCTATGGGCTTCAATGGGGTTTTTAATGGAATTTTACTGGGATTTTAATGGGATTTTGGGGGGATTTTTTGGGGGATTCTTGGGGATATTTTGGGGGATATTTTGGGGGATATTTTGTCTATTTTGGGGGGATTTTGTGAGGTATTTTTGGGGTATTTGGGGGGGATTTTTGGGGTATTTTTGGGGGATATTTTGGGTACTTTAGGGGGATATTTTAGGGGTATTTTCGGGGGATATTTTGGGGATTTTGGGGGATATTTTGGGGGATTTTTGAGGTATTTTTGAGGTATTTTTGGGGGGATATTTTGGGGATTTTGGGGGATTATTTGGTGATATTTTGTCTATTTTGGGGGGATTTTTTGAGGTATTTTTGGGGTATTTTGAGGGGATTTTTTGGTATTTTTGGGGGATATTTTGGGTACTTTAGGGGGATATTTTAGGGGTGTTTTCGGGGGATATTTTGGGGATTTTGGGGGGATATTTTGGGTATTTTTTCGGGATATTTTGGGGGATATTTTGGGTGGTTTTGGGGGATATTTTAGGGATATTTGGGGTATTTTTAGAGGTATTTAGGGGGATATTCTGGAATTTTTGGGGGGGATTTTGGGGGATGTTTTGGGTAATTTGGGGGATATTTTGGGTACTTTAGGGGGATATTTTGGGGATTTTTGGGGGATATTTTGGGGATTTGGGGGGATATTTTGGGGATTTGGGGGGATATTTTGGGGGATATTTTGTCTATTTTGGGGGGATTTTTTGAGGTATTTTTGAGGTATTTTTGGGGGGATTTTTTGGTATTTTTGGGGGATATTTTGGGTACTTTAGGGGGATATTTTAGGGGTGTTTTCGGGGGATATTTTGGGGATTTTGGGGGGATATTTTGGGTATTTTTTTGGGATTTTTGGGGGATATATTCAGGTATTTTGGGGGGATATTTTAGGGATATTTTGGGTTATTTTTAGGGATATTTTAGGGGATATTTTGGATGGTTTTGGGGGATATTTTAGGGATATTTGGGGTATTTTTAGGGATATTTTGGGGATATTTTGGGTATTTTGGGGAGATATTTTGGGGATTTTGGGGGGATATTTTGGGGGGATATTGTAGGGATATTTTGGGGTATTTTTAGGGATATTTTGGGGGATACTTTGGGTATTTTGGGGAGATATTTTGGGGATTTTTGGGGGATATTTTGGGGGGATATTTTGGGTATTTTTAGAAATATTTTGAGAGATACATTGGGTATTTTTTGGGGTATTTTGGGGATATTTTGGGGTATTTTTAGGGACATTTTGGGGATTTTGGGGGTATTTTTGGGGGATATTTTGGGGATTTTTGGGGGATATTTTTGGGGGATATTTTGGGGTATTTTTAGGGATAGTTTGTGGGGTATTTTGGGTATTTCTGGGGGATATTTTGGGGATTTTTGGGGGGATATTTTGGCTATTTTTAGAGATATTTTGAGGGATATAGTGGGTATTTTTAGGGTTATTTTGGGGATATTTTGGGGATTTTGGGGGGATATTTTGGGGACTTTTGGGGGATATTCTGGCGATATTTTGAGGCTTTTTTAGGGGATATTTGGGGGATATTTTGGGGTATTTTTAGGGATATTTTGGGGTATTTTTAGGGATATTTTTGGGGGATATCTTGGGGATTTTGGGGGGATATTTTGGGGACATTTTGGGGATTTTTCAGGGGATATTTGGGGGATATTTTGGGGTATTTTTGGGGGGATATTTTGGGAATATTTTTGCGCATTCCTGCCGTACCTGCTGCTGTCCCTGCAGGCGCTGCTGCAGCTGCAGCCGGAGCTGCCTGGGGGCAGCCACTGCACAGCTTGGGGATTTTGGGGATATTTTGGGGATTTTTGGGGGATATTTTGGGGTATTTTTAGGGATATTTTTGGGGGATATTTTGGGTATTTTTAGGGATACTTTTGGGGGATATTTTGGGGATTTTGGGGGATATTTTGGGGATATTTTGGGGATTTTTACGGATATTTTTGGGGGATATTTTGGGGATATTTTGGGGTATTTTTAGGGATATTTTGGGGGGATATTTTTGGGGGATATTTTGGGGATATTTTGGGCTATTTTTAGGGTTATTTTGGGGGATATTTTGGGTGTTTTGGGGGGATACTTTGGGGATTTTAGGGGATTTTTGGGGGGATATTTTGGCTATTTTTAGAGATATTTTGAGGGATATAGTGGGTATTTTTAGGGTTATTTTGGGGATATTTTGGGGATATTTTGGGGTATTTTTAGGGCTATTTTTGGGGGATATTTTGGGTATTTTAAGGGATATTTTGGGGATATTTTGGGGTATTTTTAGGGATATTTTTGGGGTATATCTTGGGTATTTTTAGGGCTATTTTTGGGTATACTTTTGTGCATTCCTGCCGTACCTGCTGCTGTCCCTGCAGGCGCTGCTGCAGCTGCAGCCGGAGCTGGTTGGGGGCGCTCGGGGGGCGGCCGAGCCCCGGCCGGGCCACGCCCAGGGCGGCTCCGGGGCCGTTCTGGAAGGTTCCGCGCGCCCCCCCCGCCCCGGGAGCCGCCGGGGCAGGGTGAGGATGAGGATGAGGAGGGTGAGGATGAGCAGGGTGAGGATGAGGAGGGTGAGGAGGGCCGGGCACGGGGAAGGGCCCCTTCTGCCGCAGCACGGCCGGGAAGGAGGGCGAGGATGAGGATGAGGATGACGAGGATGAGGATGAGGAAGGAGGGAAGGGCTGGGAGAAGATGCCGGCCTTGGGCTCCAGCAGCAGCGGCGGCGCCGGCGGGGGCGGGAAGCGATCGCTGAGCGCGTCCAGGGCGCCGCCCTGGGGGGAAACGGGGCTGAGAGGGGGAACGGCCGGGCCAGATCCGGGAGCACAAAACGGACCTGGAGCCCAGCCCAGAACATCCCTGGATCCCAAAACGGGCCCGGAGCCCAGCCCAGAAACTCCCTGGATCCCAAAACAGACCCGGAGCCCAGCCCAGAAATGTCTCCAACCCCAAAACGGGCCCGGAGCCCAGCCCAGAAACGTCTCCGACCCCAAAACGGCCCCGGAACCCAGCCCAGAATCTCCCTGGAGCACAAAACGGACCCGGAGCTCAGCCCAAAAACATCTCCAACCCCAAAACGTCCCTGGATCCCAGCCTAGAATCTTCTCTGACCCCAAAACGGCCCCGGAGCCCAGCCCAGAACATCCTTGGAGCCCCAGATCCCGGGCAGCACAAAACGGACCTGGAGCCCAGCCCAGAACATCCCTGGATCCCAAAACGTCCCTGGATCCATCCCAGAATCTTCTCTGACCCCAAAACGTCCCTGGATCCATCCCAGAATCTCCCTGGATCCCAAAATACCCCCGGATCCCATCCCAGAATCTTCTCTGACCCCAAAACGTCCCTGGATCCATCCCAGAATCTTCTCCCATCCCAAAACGGCCCCAGACCCCAGCCCAGAACCTCCTTGGAGCCCCAGATCCCAGGGAGCACAAAACGGACCTGGATCCCAGCCCAGAAACGTCTGTGATCCCAAAACGGGCCCGGAACCCATCCCAGAGTCTCCCTGGATCCCAAAACAGCCCCGGACCCCAGCCCAGAACATCCTTGGAGCCCCAGATCCCGGGGGAGCACAAAATGGCCCCGGAGCCCAGCCCAGAATCTCCCTGGAGCCCAAAACGGCCCCGGAGCCCAGCCCAGAATCTTCTCCCCACCCAAAACGTCCCTGGATCCCAGCCCAGAATCTCCTTGGAGCCCCAGATCCCGGGGGAGCACAAAATGGACCTGGAGCCCAGCCCAGAATCTTCTCTGATCCCAAAACGTCCCTGGATCCCAGCCCAGAAACGTCTCCAACCCCAAAACGTCCCTGGATCCATCCCAGAATCTCCTCTGACCCCAAAACGTCCCTGGATCCCAGCCCAGAATCTCCCTGGATCCCAAAACAGCCCCGGATCCCATCCCAGAATCTTCTCTGACCCCAAAACGTCCCTGGATCCATCCCAGAATCTCCCTGGAGCCCCAGATCCCGGGGGAGCACAAAATATCCCAGGATCCCAGCCCAGAAACGTCTCTGACCCCAAAACGTCCCTGGATCCCATCCCAGAATCTCCCTGGATCCCAAAACGGACCCGGAGCCCAGCCCAGAACATCCTTGGAGCCCCAGATCCCGGGGGAGCACAAAATGGACCTGGATCCCAGCCCAGAATCTTCTCTGATCCCAAAACGTCCCTGGATCCCAGCCCAGAATCTTCTCCCATCTATTCCCCAATTTTTCCCCGATTTTTCCCCGTTTTTCCCCTGTTATTCGGCACCTGCACGAGTTTGTCGATGCCGAGGGCGCGGTCGATCTCACCCAGCTCGGTGTCGTCCCTCCCGCTCAGGAAGCTCCTCCTGCCCCTTTTTCCCCTTTTTTCCCCTTTTTCCCCTTTTTCCCCCTTTTCCCCCCTTTTTCCCCATTTTCCCCTGATTTTCCCCCCTTTTTTTCACCCTTTTTCCCCCCACATTTTTCCCCCATTTCTTCCTGGATTTTTCCCCATTTCTCTCCTGCTTTTCCCCCTTTTTTTTCTCCATTTTTTTTGCCATTTTCTCCTTCTTTTTTTCCCCGTTTTTCTCCATTTTTCACCGTTTTCCCCCAGAATTTTTCCCTGATTTTTCCCAATTTTCCCCCCGATTTTCCCGGATATTTTTCCCGTTTTTCCCCCGTTTTTTCTCCCCCCACCTGCACGAGTTTGTCGATGCCGAGGGCGCGGTCGATCTCGGCCAGCTCGGGGTCGTCCCTCCCTCTCAGGAAGCTCCTCCTGCCCCTTTTCCCCCTTTTTCCCCTTTTCCCTTTTTCCCCCTTTTTCCCCCCACTTTTTTCCCCCGTTTCTTCCTGGATTTTCCCCATTTCTGTCCTGCTTTTCCCCCTTTTTTCTCCTTTTTTTTTGCCAATTTCTCCCCCTTTTTTTCCCCCTTTTTCCCCCTTTTTCCCCCACTTTGTTCCCCCATTTCTTCCTGGATTTTTCCCCATTTCTCTCCTGCTTTTCCCCCTTTTTTCTCCTCTTTTTTTTGCCAATTTCTCCCCCTTTTTTCCCCGTTTTTCTCCATTTTTTCCCCATTTTCCCCCTGATTTTTCCCCATTTTTTCCCCGATTTTCCTCCAAATTTTTCCCCATTTTTCCCCCTCCATTCCCCATTATTCCCCTTCCACCCATTTCTTCCTGGATTTTTCCCCATTTCTCTCCTGCTTTTCCCCCTTTTTTCTCCTTTTTTTCCTGCCAATTTCTCCCCCTTTTTTCCACACTTTTCACCATTTTCCCCCCATTTTCCCCTGATTTTTTCCCCGTTTTTTCCCCAATTTTCCCCCCAGTTTTTCCCCATTTTTCCCCCTCCATTCCCCATTATTCCCCTCCCACCCATTTCTTCCTGGACTTTTCCCCATTTCTCTCCTGCTTTTCCCCCTTTTTTCTCCTTTTTTTTTGCCAATTTCTCCCCCTTTTTTTCCCCCTTTTTCCCCCTTTTTCCCCCACATTTTCACCCATTTCTTCCTGGATTTTTCCCCATTTCTCTCCTGCTTTTCCCCCTTTTTTCTCCTTTTTTTCTGCCAATTTCTCCCCCTTTTTTCCCCATTTTTCACCATTTTCCCCCTGATTTTTTCCCCGATTTTCCCCCAATTTTTCCCCGATTTTTTTCCCGTTTTCCCCCGTTATTTGGCACCTGCACGAGTTTGTCGATGCCGAGGGCGCGGTCGATCTCGGCCAGCTCGGGGTCGTCCCTCCCTCTCAGGAAGCTCCTCCTGCCCCTTTTCCCCCTTTTTCCCCTTTTCCCTTTTTCCCCCTTTTTCCCCCCACTTTTTTCCCCCGTTTCTTCCTGGATTTTCCCCATTTCTGTCCTGCTTTTCCCCCTTTTTTCTCCTTTTTTTTTGCCAATTTCTCCCCCTTTTTTTCCCCCTTTTTCCCCCTTTTTCCCCCACTTTGTTCCCCCATTTCTTCCTGGATTTTTCCCCATTTCTCTCCTGCTTTTCCCCCTTTTTTCTCCTCTTTTTTTTGCCAATTTCTCCCCCTTTTTTCCCCGTTTTTCTCCATTTTTTCCCCATTTTCCCCCTGATTTTTCCCCATTTTTTCCCCGATTTTCCTCCAAATTTTTCCCCATTTTTCCCCCTCCATTCCCCATTATTCCCCTTCCACCCATTTCTTCCTGGATTTTTCCCCATTTCTCTCCTGCTTTTCCCCCTTTTTTCTCCTTTTTTTCCTGCCAATTTCTCCCCCTTTTTTCCACACTTTTCACCATTTTCCCCCCATTTTCCCCTGATTTTTTCCCCGTTTTTTCCCCAATTTTCCCCCCAGTTTTTCCCCATTTTTCCCCCTCCATTCCCCATTATTCCCCTCCCACCCATTTCTTCCTGGACTTTTCCCCATTTCTCTCCTGCTTTTCCCCCTTTTTTCTCCTTTTTTTTTGCCAATTTCTCCCCCTTTTTTTCCCCCTTTTTCCCCCTTTTTCCCCCACATTTTCACCCATTTCTTCCTGGATTTTTCCCCATTTCTCTCCTGCTTTTCCCCCTTTTTTCTCCTTTTTTTCTGCCAATTTCTCCCCCTTTTTTCCCCATTTTTCACCATTTTCCCCCTGATTTTTTCCCCGATTTTCCCCCAATTTTTCCCCGATTTTTTTCCCGTTTTCCCCCGTTATTTGGCACCTGCACGAGTTTGTCGATGCCGAGGGCGCGGTCGATCTCGGCCAGCTCGGTGTCGTCGCGGCCGCTGAGGAAGGAGCAGAGCTGCTCCAGCAGCGCCTTCTCCTCGCTGCGGCCCTCGGCGCTGCCCGGCGGCAGCAGCAGCTCCTCCAAGGGACACGGCCTGGGAAAAATGGGGAAAAATGGGAAATATCACATGGAAAATCTGGGAATTATCACATGGAAAATGTGGGAATTACAGACTGAAAATAAGGGAAAAAAATCCAGGAAAAACTGGGAAAAAATCCCCAGGGAAATCTGGGAATTCTCCTCACTGCGGCCTGGGAAAATGGGAAAAAATGAGGAAAAAATTTGGGGAAAAAATTTGGGGAAAAAAGGGGAAAAAATGGGAAAAATCTGGGAATTACAGACTGGGAAAATGGGAATCACACACTGAAAATATGGGAAAAAGACCTGGAAAAACTGGGAAAAAATCCCCGGGGAAATCTGGCAATTCTCCTTGGTGTGGCCTGGGAAAATGGGAAAAATGGGAAAAAATGGGAAAAAAATGGGAAAAAAAAGGGAAAAAATGGGGAAAATCTGGGATTTATCACATGGGAAATCTGGGAATTACAGACTGGGGAAAATGGGAATCACACACTGGAAATATGGAAAAAAAACAGGAAAAATAGGGAAAAATCCCGGGGAAATCTGGGAATTCTTCTCACTGAGGTTTGGGAAAAAATGGGAAAAAATGGGAAAAAAATGGGAAAAAAATGGGAAAAATCTGGGAATTACACATTGGGAAATCTGGGAATTACAGACTGGGAAAAATGGGAATCACACACTGAAAATATGGGAAAAAATCCCCGGGGAAATCTGGGAATTCTCCTCGCTGCGGCCTGGGAAAAATGGGAAAAAATGGGAAAAAATGGGAAAAAATCTGGGAATTATCACATGGAAAATCTGGGAATTACAGACTGGGAAATCGGGGGATTCACCCCTGGAAAAATGGGAATCACACCCTGAAAATAAGGGAAAAAAAACCAGGAAAAACTGGGAAAAAAATCCCGGGGGAAATCTGGGAATTCTCCTGGCTGCGGCCTGGGAAAAAATGGGGAAAATCTGGGATTTATTACATGGGAAATCTGGGAATTTTTGGAATTTTGGGAGAAACCCTGAGGAATTTTATGAAGATCATCAGGAATTTTGGAAAAACCTTGGGAATTTTGGGGAAAATGCTCGGAATTTTGGGAAAAACCCTTGGGAATTGTGGGAAAACCCTTGGGAATTGTGGGGAATTTTGGGAAAAACCTCGAGAATTTTGGGAAAAACCTTTGGGAATTTTGATAAAATTCTGAGAAAACCCTCGGGAATTTTAGGACAACAATCAGGAATTTTGGGAGAAACCTTGGGAATTTTGGGGAAAATGCTCGGAATTTTGGGAAAACCCTTGGGAATTGTGGGGAATTTCAGGAAATTTTGATAAAATTCTGAGAAAATGCTTGGGAATTTCAGGAAGACCATCAGGAATTTTGGAAAAACCTTGAGAATTTTGGGAAAACCCTTGGGAATTTTGGGGAAAACGCTCGGAATTTTGGGAAAACCCTTGGGAATTGTGGGAAAACCCTTGGGAATTGTGGGGAATTTCAGGAAAACCCTCGGGAATTTTATGAAGACCATCAGGAATTTTGGAAAAACCCTTGGGAATTTTGGGGAAAACCCTTGGGAATTGTAGGTAAACCCTTAGGAATTTTGGGGAATTTCGGGAAAAACCTCGAGAAGTTCAGGAAGACCATCAGGAATTTTGGGAAAACCCTCGGGAATTGTAGGACGACTATCAAAAATTTTGGAAAACCCTCGGCAATTTTGGGGAATTTTTATAAAATTCTGAGAAAACCCTCGGGAATTTTAGGAAGACCATCAGGAATTTTAGAAAAACCTTGAGAAATTTGGGGAAAATGCTTGGAATTTTGGGAAAATCCTTGGGAATTGTGGGAAAACCCTTGGGAATTGTGGGGAATTTCAGGAAAAAACTTGAGAATTTTAGGAAAAACCCTTGGGAATTTTGATAAAATTCTGAGAAAACCCTCAGGAATTTTAGGACGACCATCAGGAATTTTGGGGAAAACCTTGGGAATTTTAGGGAAAATTTTTGGAATTTTGGGAGAACCCTTGGGAATGTTGGGAATGTTGGGAATGTTGGGATTGGTGTCACTCACTCGTCGGCCTTGCCGAGGCCGGGCCAGGGCAGCGGCTCCGGGAGGGCCAGGACGGGGTCAGGGACGGCGACGTCGACATCGGGGAGCCCTGGGGGAAATGGAAACTGGGAATGAAACACGGAAATTGGGAATGGAACTGGGAAACTGGGAATGAAACTGGGAAACTGGGAATTAAACTGGGAAAGTGGGAATGAAACTGGGAAATTGGGAATGAAACTGGGAAAGTGGGAATGGAACTGGGAAAGTGGGAATGAAACTGGGAAAGTGGGAATGGAACTGGGAAACTGGGAATGAAACTGGGAAACTGGGAATGGAACTGGGAAACTGGGAATGAAACTGGGAAAGTGGGAATGGAACTGGGAATTAAACTGGGAAATTGGGAATGAAACTGGGAAACTGGGAATGAAACTGGGAAAGTGGGAATGAAACTGGGAAACTGGGAATGAAACTGGGAAACTGGGAATGGAACTGGGAAACTGGGAATGAAACTGGGAAATTGGGAATGAAACTGGGAAACTGGGAATGAAACTGGGAATGAAACTGGGAAACTGGGAATGGAACTGGGAAACTGGGAATGAAACTGGGAAATTGGGAATGGAACTGGGAAATTGGGAATGAAACTGGGAAACTGGGAATGAAACTGGGAAAGTGGGAATGAAACTGGGAAATTGGGAATGAAACTGGGAAATTGGGAATGAAACTGGGAAACTGGGAATGAAACTGGGAAAGTGGGAATGGAACTGGGAAACTGGGAATGAAACACGGAAGCTGGGAATGAAACTGGGAAACTGGGAATGAAACTGGGAAATTGGGAATGAAACTGGGAAACTGGGAATGGAACTGGGAAAGTGGGAATGGAACTGGGAAATTGGGAATGAAACTGGGAAATTGGGAATGAAACTGGGAAACTGGGAATGAAACACGGAAAGTGGGAATGAAACTGGGAAATTGGGAATGAAACTGGGAAAGTGGGAATTAAACTGGGAATTGGGAATTAAACTGGGAAATTGGGAATTAAACTGGGAAAGTGGGAATTAAACTGGGAAATTGGGAATGGAACTGGGAAAGTGGGAATTAAACTGGGAAATTGGGAATTAAACTGGGAAATTGGGAATGGAACTGGGAAATTGGGAATTAAACTGGGAAACTGGGAATGAAACTGGGAAAGTGGAAATGAAACTGGGAAAGTGGGAATGGAACTGGGAAAGTGGGAATGGAACTGGGAAACTGGGAATGAAACTGGGAAAGTGGGAATTAAACTGGGAAATTGGGAATGAAACTGGGAAATCGGGAATGAAACTGGGAAACTGGGAATGAAACTGGGAAATCGGGAATGAAACTGGGAAACTGGGAATGGAACTGGGAAACTGGGAATGAAACTGGGAAATTGGGAATGGAACTGGGAAAGTGGGAATGAAACTGGGAAAGTGGGAATGGAACTGGGAAATTGGGAATGAAACTGGGAAATTGGGAATGAAACTGGGAAACTGGGAATGAAACTGGGAAACTGGGAATTGAACTGGGAAATTGGCAATTAAACTGGGAAACTGGGAATGAAACTGGGAAATTGGGAATGGCACAGGGGGAACTGGGAATGAAACTGGGAAAGTGGGAATGAAACTGGGAAAGTGGGAATTAAACTGGGAAACTGGGAATGAAACTGGGAAAGTGGGAATGAAACTGGGAAATTGGGAATTAAACTGGGAAATTGGGAATTAAACTGGGAAAGTGGGAATTAAACTGGGAAATTGGGAATGGAACTGGGAAAGTGGGAATTAAACTGGGAAATTGGGAATGGAACTGGGAAAGTGGGAATTAAACTGGGAAATTGGGAATTAAACTGGGAAATTGGGAATGGAACTGGGAAATTGGGAATTAAACTGGGAAACTGGGAATGAAACTGGGAAAGTGGAAATGAAACTGGGAAAGTGGGAATGGAACTGGGAAAGTGGGAATGGAACTGGGAAACTGGGAATGAAACTGGGAAAGTGGGAATTAAACTGGGAAATTGGGAATGAAACTGGGAAATCGGGAATGAAACTGGGAAACTGGGAATGAAACTGGGAAATCGGGAATGAAACTGGGAAACTGGGAATGGAACTGGGAAACTGGGAATGAAACTGGGAAATTGGGAATGGAACTGGGAAAGTGGGAATGAAACTGGGAAACTGGGAATTGAACTGGGAAATTGGGAATGGCACAGGGGGAACTGGGAATGAAACTGGGAAAGTGGGAATGAAACTGGGAAAGTGGGAATTAAACTGGGAAACTGGGAATGAAACTGGGAAAGTGGGAATGAAACTGGGAAACTGGGAATGGAACTGGGAAATTGGGAATGAAACACGGAAACTGGGAACGGCAGAGGGGGAATTGCCAAAAATTGGGGATTTTTTGGGAATTTTTTGGGAATTTTTTTGGGAATTTTTGGGGAATTTTTGGGGAATTTTGGGGGAATTTTTTGGGAATTTTTGGGTAATTTTTTGGGAATTTTTTGGGAATTTTTTGGGAATTTTGGGGGAATTTTTGGGGAATTTTGGGGGAATTTTTGGGATTTTTTTGGGAATTTTTGGGATTTTTTTGGGAATTTTTGGGGAATTTTTGGGGAATTTTTGGGGAATTTGGGGGGAATATTTGGTAAAATTTTGGGGGGGTTTTGTGGAAAATTTGGGGTTTTTTGGGACTGTGGGAGATTTTGGGAAAATTCAAGGAATTTTTGGAATGGAACTTGTGGGAAATTTTGAGACTTTTTTTGAATGGAATTTTGGGGCAGGTTTTGGGAATTCGAATTTTGGGATTTTTGAGAAGGGAATTTTGGGTGGTTTTTTTTTTTTTTGGAATTTCTTTGAAAATTTTTTGGGGAATTTTTTGGGGAATTTTTTAAAAATTTTTGGGGGATTTTGGGGAGTTTTTGGGAAGGGCCAGAATGGGGTCAGGGACACCCAAATCCACATCTGGGAGAGCCGGGGGAAAATGGGAAATTGGAGAATGGCAGAGGGGGAATTGCCAAAAATTGGGGATTTTTTTGTGGAAATTTGGGGGATTTTTTGTGGAAAATTTGGAATTTTTATGTGAAAAATTTGGGATTTTTATGTGAAAAATTTGGGGGTTTTATGTGGAAAATTTGGGATTTTTTTGTGGAAAACTTGGGGATTTTTTTGTGGAAAATTCGGATTTTTTTTTTTGTCAAACATTTGTCATCATTTGGGGATAATTTTGAATTTCATTTGAACTTTTGAAAATTTTTTTGTGAATTTTATGGGGAATTTTGGGGAAATTTGGGGAATTTTGGGAATGGAATTTTTGGGAAATATTGAGGCATTTTTTTGAAATTGGGGAATTTTTGGGAATAGACTTTGGGGAAAGATGAGAATTTTGTGAATTTGAATTTTGGGGAATTTCTGGGATTTTTGAGAAGGGAATTTCGGGTATTTTTGGGGGAATTTTAGGGAATTTCTTGGGAATTTTTGGGGGAATTTTTTTAGAAATTTCTTGGGAATTTTTGGGGAATTTTGGGGAGTTTTTGGGAAGTGGCTCTGGAACAACGGGAACGGCCAGAACAGGGTCAGGGACACCCAAATCCACATCTGGGAGAGCCGGGGGGAAAATGGGAAATTGGGAATGGCAGAGGGGGAATTGCCAAAAATTGGGGATTTTTTGTGGAAAATTTGGGATTTTTATGTGGAAAATTTGGGATTTTTATGTGGAAAATTTGGATTTTTTTTGTCGAACGTTTGTCATCATTTGGGGATATTTTTGAATTTCATTTGAACTTTTAAAAATTTTTTTGTGAATTTTATGGGAATTTTATGGGAGTTTTGGGGGAATTTTGGCAATGGAATTTTGGGGAAGTTTTGAGGCATTTCTTTGAAATTGGGGAATTTTGGGGAATTGATTTTGGGGAATGATGAGAATTTTGCGAATTGAATTTTAGGGAATTTCTGGGATTTTTGAGAAGGGAATTTTGGGTGTTTTTGGGGGAATTTTAGGGAATTTCTTGGGAATTTTTGGGGGAATTTTTTCAGAAATTTCTTGGGATTTTTTGGGGGATTTTGGGGAGTTTTTGGGAATTGGAACAATGGGAACGGCCAACGTTTGTCATCATTTGGGGATATTTTTGAATTTCATTTGAACTTTTTAAAATTTTTTTGTGAATTTTATGGGAATTTTATGGGAATTTTGGGGGAATTTTGACAATGGAACTTTTGGGAAATTTTGTGGCATTTTTGGAATAGAATTTCAGGCAATGTTTTGAAATTTTGGGGAAATTTTTGGGAATAGAATTTTGGGAATTATGAGATTTTTGAGAATTGAGTTTTGGGGAAATTTTGGGATTTTTAAAAGCAGAATTTTTGGGAATTTTTTTTGGGGAGGTTTTCTTGGGAATTCTTGGGATTTTTGGGATAATTTTTTGGGAATTTTTTAGGAATTTTTTTGATTTTTTTTTTTTTTTTTTTTAGGTTTTGAGGGATTTGGGGGAGTTTTTGGGAACTGGCTCTGGAACAGCTGAGGGGAAAAACGGGAAATCGGGAATGGCAGAGGGAGGGAAATTTGGGGATTTTGGGATTTTTGCAAATTTTTTTTCTGTGAATTTTTGGGGGAAATTGGCAGAAATGGGGGGGGATGAGGGAAATGAGGGAAAATTGAGGAAAAAATGAAAGAAATGGACAGAAATGGGGGGAAAATGGCAAAATGAGAAAATCGGGGGGAAATTGGGCAGAAATGGAGGGAAAACGGTGAAAATGGGGGAAAATGGGGGGAAGTGGAGGAAAAGGGGGGAAATTGAAAAAACGGAGGAAAGTGGGGAAAAATGGGAGGGAAAAATGGGAAAAATTGGAAAAAATGAGGGAAAATTGGGGAAAAATAGAGGGGAAATGGGGAAAATTGGGGAAAAGTGGAAAAAAATGGGGGAAAAGTGGGAAAAATAGGGGGAAAATGGGGGGAAGTGGAGGAAAATGGGGGAAATTGAAAAAAAATGGAGGAAAGTGGGGAAAAATTAGGGGAAAAATTAGGGGAAAAATTGGGAAAAAGTGGAAAAAATGGGGGAAAGTGGGGAAAAATAGAGGGGAAATGGGGAAAATTGGGAAAAAGTGGAAAAAAAATGGGGGAAAAGTGGGAAAAATGGGGGGAAATGGGGAAAATTGGGAAAAAGTGGAAAAAATGGGGGAAAAGTGGGGAAAAATAGGGGGGAAATGGGGAAAATTGGGAAAAGTGGAAAAAAATGGGGGAAAAGTGGGGAAAAATAGAGGGGAAATGGGGAAAATTGGGAAAAAGTGGAAAAAAGGGGGAAAATTGGGGAAAAATAGGGGGGAAATGGAGGGAAGTGGAGGAAAATGGAAGAAATTGAAAAAATGGAGGAAAGTGGGAAAAATTAGGGGAAAAATGGGAAAAATTGGGAAAAAGTGGAAAAAATGGGGGAAAAGTGGGGAAAATAGGGGGGAAATGGGGAAAATCGGGAAAAAAGTGGGAGAAATGGGAAATGGGGAAAAATAGAGGGGAAATGGGGAAAATTGGGAAAAAGTGGAAAAAAAATGGGGGAAAAGTGGGGAAAAATAGAGGGGAAATGGGGGGAAGTGGAGGAAAATGGAAGAAATTGAAAAAATGGAGGAAAGTGGGAAAAAATTAGGGGAAAAATGGGAAAAATTGAGAAAAAGTGGAAAAAAGGGGGAAAATTGGGGAAAAATAGGGGGAAAATGGGGGGAAATGGAGGAAAATGGGGGAAATTGAAAAAAATGGAGGAAAGTGGGGAAAAATTAGGGGAAAAATTGGGAAAAAGTGGAAAAAATGGGGGAAAATTGGGGAAAAATAGGGGGGAAAAGGGGAAAATTGGGAAAAAAAGTGGGAGAAATGGGAAATGGGGAAATATGGAAATTTTGGGGGGAAATGGGGGGAAAAAGGGGGAAAAAAGTAGGGAAAAAGGTAAAATTTGGGGAAAATGAGAAAAAAGGGGGAAAATGCGGGAAAATGAAGGAAAATGAAGGAAAATTGAAAAAGATTTCCAGAAGAAATTGAACATTCCAACCCCAAATCCCAATAAAACCTCGGATCGCTCCGGGATCCCGGGAGAGGATTCCAGCCCGTTCCCGCCACTCCCAGGTGCAGAATTCTGGGAATTGCAGGAATTTCGGGAGTTCCGGGAATTTCAGGAATTTTGGGGATTTTGGGAATTTCGGGAATTTTGGGAATTCCAAAAATTTTGGGAATTTAGGGAATTTTGGGAATTTAGGGAATTTTGGGAATTCTGGGGATTTCTGGAATTCCAGGAATTTTGGGAATTTCAGTAATTTTTGGAATTTTGGGGATTTGGGGAATTTCGGGAATTTGGGGAATTTTGGGAATTCTGGGGATTTCTGGAACTCCGAGAATTTTGGGAATTTAGGGAATTCTGGGAATTTTGGGAATTTGGGGAATTCCGGGAATTTGAGGGATTCCGGGAATTTTGGGAATTCCAGGGACTTTGGCAATTCCGGGAATTTTGGAAATTCCAGGGATTTTGGGAATTTTGGGGATTTCTGGAATTCCGGGAATTTGGGGAATTCCGGGGATTTGGGGAATTTTGGGAATTCCGGGGATTTGGGGAATTTGGGGAATTCCGGGAATTCCAGGAATTTTGGGAATTCTGGGGATTTCTGGAATTCTGGGAATTTTGGGAATTTAGGGAATTTCGGGAATTTCAGGAATTCTGGGAATTCCGGGAATTTGGGGAATTCCGGGAATTTTGGGGATTTGGGGAATTAAGGGAATTCCGGGAATTCTGGAAATTTTGGGAATTCTGGGGATTTCTGGAATTCCAGGAATTTTGGGAATTTTGGTAATTCCGGGAAATTTGGGGATTTTGGGAATTCCGGTGATTTCGGTAATTTAGGGAATTCCGGGAATTTTGTGAATTCCCAGGATTTGGGGAATTCTGGGAATTTCATGAATTCCGGGGATTTTGGGAATTTAGGGAATTCTGGGGATTTCTGGAATTCCGGGAATTTTGGGAATTTTGGGAATTCCGGTGATTTCGGTAATTTAGGGAATTCCTGGAATTTTGGGAATTTAGGGAATTCTGGGGATTTCTGGAATTCCGGGAATGTTGGGAATTTCAGTAATTTTTTGAATTTCGGGAATTTGGGGAATTCCGGGAATTCTGGGGATTTCTGGAACTCCGGGAATTTGGGGAATTTTGGGAATTTCAGGAATTTCAGGAATTCCGGGAATTTTGGGGAATTTCGGCAATTTCTGGGAATTTCTGGAATTCTGGGGATTCCGGTACCTGAGGGGGCTCTGGCGGCCGTGCTGGGCTGCAGGGGGGACATCCCGGACACTCCGGACACTCCAGTGACTCCAGACACTCCTCCAGTCACTCCGGTGACTCCTCCGGACACTCTGGTCATTCCGGTGACTCCGGTGACTCCGGACACTCCGGTCACTGATGACACCCCGGTCACTCCTCCGGTCACCCCGGACACTCCAGACACTCCTCCGGTCATCCCGGACACCCCGGACATTCCGGTCACTCCTGCGGTCACTCCTGCGGGGTCGCTCCTGTCGGCGCCGCATCCGGCGGCAATCGGAGCCATCGGAGCCGCTTTGTCCAGGGAAGGGAGGAGCTGATCCAGCTGCTCCAGCTCGGCTGAGAACTGCGGGGGAAGGGGAAAAATCCAGGGATTGGGTGGGGAAAATACTGGGAGCAAACTGGGAAAAAAATCCCCAAAAAAATGGGGAAAATTCTGGGATCAAAGTGGGAAATATCCCAAAAAAATGGGGAAAATCCCGGGAATTACCAGGACACGTTCTGGGATTGGCAGGAAAAAAATTCTGGGATCAAATCGGGAAAATATCCAAAAAAAGTGGGGAAAATTCTGGGAATTACCAGGACACAAACTGGGAAATATCCTCCAAAAAAATGGGGAAAATTCTGGGATCAAACTGGGAAATATCCCCAAAAAATGGGGAAAATTCTGGGAGCAAAGTGGGAAAAATCCCAAAAAAAATGGGGAAAATACTGGGATCAAAGTGGGAAAAATCCCAAAAAATGGGGAAAATTCTGGGAATTGCCAGGACATGTTCTGGGATTGATTAGCAGGAAAAAATTCTGGGATCAAACTGGGAAATATCCCAAAAAAGTGGGGAAAATTCTGGGAATTACCAGGACACATTCTGGGATTAGCAGGAAAAAAAGTCTGGGATCAAATTGGGAAAATGTCCCAAAAAAATGGGGAAAATCCTGGGAATTACCAGGACACCTTCTGGGATTAGCAGGAAAAATTCTGGGATCGAATTGGGAAAATATCCCAAAAAAATGGGGAAAATTCTGGGATCAAACTGGGAAAAATCCAAAAAAAAAATGGGGAAAATACTGGGATCAAACTGGGAAATATCCCCAAAAAAATGGGGAAAATTCTGGGAATTACCAGGACACGTTCTGGGATTAGCAGTAAAAAACTCTGGGATCAAATTGGGAAAATATCCCAAAAAAGTGGGGAAAATTCTGGGAATTACCAGGACACGTTCTGGGATTGGCAGGAAAAAAATTCTGGGATCAAATCGGGAAAATATCCAAAAAAAGTGGGGAAAATTCTGGGAATTGCCAGGACGCGTTCTGGGATTAGCAGGAAAGAATTCTGGGATCAAATAGGGAAAATATAAAAAAAAAATTGGGAAAATTCTGGGAATTACCAGGACACATTCTGGGATTAGCAGGAAAGAATTCTGGGATCAAACTGGGAAAATATCCCAAAAAAGTGGGGAAAATTCTGGGAATTACCAGGACACAAACTGGGAAATATCCCCCCAAAAAAAGGGGAAAATTCTGGGATCAAACTGGGAAATATCCCAAAAAATGGGGAAAATTCTGGGAGCAAAGTGGGAGATATCCCAAAAAAATGGGGAAAATTCTGGGATCAAAGTGGGAGATATCCCCAAAAAAATGGGGAAAATACTGGGATCAAACTGGGAAAAATCCAAAAAAAAATGGGGAAAATTCTGGGATCAAAGTGGGAAATATCCCAAAAAAATGGGGAAAATTCTGGGATCAAACTGGGAAATATCCCAAAAAATGGGGAAAATACTGGGATCAAAGTGGGAAAAATCCCAAAAAAATGGGGAAAATTCTGGGATCAAACTGGGAAAAATCCAAAAAAAAATGGGGAAAATTCTGGGATCAAAGTGGGAAATATCCCAAAAAAATGGGGAAAATTCTGGGAGCAAAGTGGGAGATATGCCCAAAAAAAATGGGGAAAATTCTGGGATCAAACTGGGAAAAATCCAAAAAAATATGGGGAAAATACTGGGATCAAACTGGGAAATATCCCAAAAAAAATGGGGAAAATTCTGGGATCAAAGTGGGAAATATCCCAAAAAAATGGGGAAAATCCTGGGAATTACCAGGACACGTTCTGGGATTGGCAGGAAAAAAATTCTGGGATCAAACAGGGAAAATATCCCAGAAAAGTGCGGAAAATCCTGGGAATTGCCAGGATGCGTTCTGGGATTGGCAGGAAAAAAAGTCTGGGATCAAATTGGGAAAATATCCCAAAAAAGTGGGGAAAATTCTGGGAATTACCAGGACACAAACTGGGAAATATCCCCAAAAAAATGGGGAAAATTCTGGGAGCAAAGTGGGAGATATCCCAAAAAAATGGGGAAAATACTGGGATCAAACTGGGAAATATCCCAAAAAAATGGGGAAAATTCTGGGATCAAACTGGGAGATATCCCAAAAAAATGGGGAAAATCCTGGGAATTACGAGGACACGTTCTGGGATTGGCAGGGATGAGGCGGGGAAAAAAAATCTAGGGATTAGGTGGGGGAAAATATTGGGATCAAACTGGGAAAAAAATCCCCAAAAAATGGGGAAAATTCTGGGAATTACCAAGACATGTTCTGGGATTGATTAGCAGGAAAAAATTCTGGGATCAAACTGGGAAATATCCCAAAAAAGTGGGGAAAATTCTGGGAATTACCAGGACACATTCTGGGATTAGCAGGAAAAAATTCTGGGATCAAATTGGGAAAATATCCCAAAAAAAATGGGGAAATCCTGGGAATTACCAGGACACCTTCTGGGATTGGCAGGAAAAAAATTCTGGGATCAAATTGGGAAAATATTCCAAAAAGGTGGGGAAAATTCTGGGAATGACCAGGACACATTCTGGGATTAGAAGGAAAAAATTCTGGGATCAAATCGGGAAAATTCTGGGATGAGGCGGGGAAAAAATCCAGGGATTAGGTGGGGAAAATATTGGGATCAAACTGGGAAATATCCCAAAAAATGGGGAAAATACTGGGATCAAACTGGGAAATATCCCAAAAAAATGGGGAAAATACTGGGAGCAGACTGGGAAATATCCCAAAAAAATGGGGAAAATTCTGGGATCAAACCGGGAAATATCCCAAAAAAATGGGGAAAATCCTGGGATCAAAGTGGGAAATATCCCAAAAAAAATGGGGAAAATTCTGGGATCAAACTGGGAAATATCCCAAAAGAAATGGAGAAAATTCTGGGAACTGCCAGGACGCGTTCTGGGATTAGCAGGAAAAAATTCTGGGATCAAACTGGGAAAATATCCAAAAAAATGGGGAAAATTCTGGGAATGACCAGGACGCGTTCTGGGATTGGCAGGAAAGAATTCTGGGATCAAACTGGGAAATATCCCAAAAAAGTGGGGAAAATTCTGGGAATTACCAGGACACAAACTGGGAAATATCCCCAAAAAAAAAGGGGAAAATTCTGGGATCAAAGTGGGAAATATCCCAAAAAAATGGGGGAAATTCTGGGATCAAAGTGGGAGATATCCCAAAAAAATGGGGAAAATTCTGGGAATTACCAGGACGCGTTCTGGGATTAGCAGGAAAAAAATTCTGGGATCAAACTGGGAAAATGTCCCAAAAAAATTGGGAAAATTCTGGGAATTACCAGGACACATTCTGGGATTGGCAGGAAAGAATTCTGGGATCAAATTGGGAAAATTCTGGGATGAGGCGGGGAAAAATCTAAAGATTAGGTGGGGAAAATATTGGGATCAAACTGGGAAATATCCCAAAAAATGGGGAAAATCCTGGGAATTGCCAGGACACGTTCTGGGATTAGCAGGAAAAAATTCTGGGATCAAATTGGGAAAATTCTGGGATGAGGTGGGAAAAAAATCCAGGGATTAAGTGGGGAAAATATTGGGATCAAACTGGGAAAAATCCCAAAAAAATGGGGAAAAATCTGGGAATTGCCAGGACGCGTTCTGGGATTGGCAGGAAAAAATTCTGGGATCAAATCGGGAAAATTCTGGGATGAGGCGGGAAAAGTCGGGAATAGGTGGGGGAAAATACTGGGAGCAAACTGGGAGATATCCCAAAAAAATGGGGAAAATTCTGGGATCAAAGTGGGAGATATCCCAAAAAAATGGGGAAAATTCTGGGATCAAAGTGGGAAATATCCCAAAAAAATGGGGGAAATTCTGGGATCAAAGTGGGAGATATCCCAAAAAAATGGGGAAAATTCTGGGAATTGCCAGGACACGTTCTGGGATTGGCAGGAATGAGGCGGGGAAAAAAAATCTAGGGATTAGGTGGGGAAAATATTGGGATCAAACTGGGAAAAAAATCCCCAAAAAAATGGGGAAAATTCTGGGAATTACCAGGACACGTTCTGGGATTAGCAGTAAAAAACTCTGGGATCAAATTGGGAAAATATCCCAAAAAAGTGGGGACAATTCTGGGAATGACCAGGACACGTTCTGGGATTGGCAGGAAAGAATTCTGGGATCAAATCGGGAAAATTCTGGGATGAGGTGGGAAAAAAATCTTGGGATTAGCTGGGAAAAATCCCAGAAAAAATGAGCAAAATTCTGGAATCAGGTGGGAAAAAATCTGCAATCAGGGAGTGCAGCGAGAGTCCCGGTAAAATCTCGGTGTTGATAAGGGGGCGCCAGCTGCTCCAAACGAGCCAAATGAGAGGAACTGCGGGGTGGAAAACCAGCGAGAAGGTTTGGGCTGTAGGAATGCAATAACAACAGAGTGGGATTCTAGAAATGTGATAGTGACAACAAGATAACAACGAGTGGTGACCCCGACGTGATTGACACACACGGTAAGGGGGTCCCAGCTGTTCCAAAGGAGCCACAGCTGCCAAGGCCTCGGCTGGGCAGCAGCTGCGGCTCGTGAAGGTCGCTGGGATAACGGGGCTGGGCTGAGAGCGCTGGAGGAGCCCCTGTGAAACCACGAGGAACCGCGCTGCAGAGAGCAGAGGAGAGCAGCGAGAAGGTGTGGACACTTTAGGAACGTAATAACAATGAGATAATGACAACTGGTGACCCCGACGTGATGAGGAACGTGCAGCCATGAGGAACATCGAGAGAAGGTGTGGACACTTTAAGAACATAATAACAACGAGATAACGACAACTGGTGACCCCGACGTGATGAGGAACACGCAGCCATGAGGAACATCCAGAGAAGGTGTGGAACCACCTGATATTATGAAAGAGAGGACAGCTGAGGGCTGGGACTTTGGAATATCAGCCTAAAAGCCGGGACTCAACGTGCATTGCAATTGTATAATTGTCAAGAGAAAAGGGGGGAAATGTGAGGATCTTTGAGTGTCGGGGATAAAACAGGGATTGTAAAGAAATGAATGTGTGATGCTTGAATATCTATATTGTGTTTGAATATCTATATTGTGTTTTAATATCTATATTGTATTTGAATATCTATATTGTGTTTTAATATCTATATTGTGTTTGAATATCTATATTGTATTTGAATATCTATATTGTGTTTTAATATCTATATTGTGTTTTAATATCTATGTTGTGTTTGAATATATTGTATTTGAATATCTATATTGTATTTGAATATCTGTATTGTGTTTGAGCATCTATATTGTGTTTGAATATCGATATTGTGTTTGAATATCTATATTGTATGTGAATATCTATATTGTGTGTGAATATCTGTATTGTGTTTGAATATCTATGTTGTGTTTGAATATCCATATTGTGTTTGAATATCTATATTGTGTTTGAATATCTATATTGTGTTGGAATATCTATATTGTATTTGTATATCTATGTTGTGTTTGAATATCTATATTGTATTTGAATATCTATATTGTGCTTGAATATCTATATTGTGTTTGAATATCTATATTGTATGTGAATATCTATATTGTATTTGAATATCTATACTGTGTTTGAATATCTATATTGTATTTGAATATCTATATTGTGTTTGAATATCTATATTGTGTTTGAATATCTATATTGTGCTTGAATATCTATATTGTGTTTGATTATCTATATTGTATTTGAATATCTATATTGTGCTTGAATATCTATATTGTGTTTGAATATCTATATTGTGTTTGAATATCTATATTGTGTTTGAATGTATGTGTTAGTAATAGAAAAAGGGGGAAATGCAGTGAGAGTCCCTGGGAGTCCCTGTAAAATCTCTGTGTTGATAAGGGGGTCCCAGCTGTTCCAAACGAGCCACAGCTGCCAAGGCCTCGGCTGGGCAGCAGCTGCGGCTCGTGAAGGTCGCTGGGATAAGAAGGGGTGGGTGGAGGACGAGCCCCTGTGAAACCACGAGGAACCGCGCTGCAGAGAGGAACTGCGTGGTGGAAAACCAGCGAGAAGGTTTGGGCTGTAGGAATGCAATAACAACAGTGTGGGACGCTGGAAATGTGATAGTAACAACAAGATAACAACGAGTGGTGACCCCGACGTGATTGAGACATGTGATAAGTGGCTCCCAGCTGTTCCAAACGAGCCACAGCTGCCAAGGCCTCGGCTGGGCAGCAGCTGCGGCTCGTGAAGGTCGCTGAGATAAGAAGGGGTGGATCGAGGACGAGCCCCTGTGAAACCACGAGGAACCGCGCTGCAGAGAGGAACTGCGTGGTACAAAACCAGCGAGAAGGTTTGGGCTGTAGGAATGCAATAACAATGGTGTGGGACGCTGGAAATGTGATAGCAACAACAAGATAACAACGAGTGGTGACCCCGACGTGATTGACACACGCGGTAAGTGGGTAACAGCTGCTCCAAACGAGCCACAGCTGCCAAGGCCTCGGCTGGGCAGCAGCTGTGGCTCGTGAAGGTGGCTGGGATAACGGGGGTGGGCTGAGAGCCCTGGGGGAGCCCCCGAGAAGCCACGAGGAACCGCGCTGCAGAGAGCAAAGAAGAGCAGCGAGAAGGTGTGGACACTTTAAGAACATAATAACAATGAAATAATGACAACTGGTGACCCCGACGTGATGAGGAACACGCAGCCATGAGGAACATCGAGAGAAGGTGTGGACGCTTTAAGAACATAATAACAACGAGATAACGACGAGTGGTGACCCCGACGTGATTGAGACATGTGATAAGTGGGTGCCAGCTGTTCCGAACGAGCCACAGCTACCAAGGCCTCGGCTGGGCAGCAGCTGCGGCTCGTGAAGGTCGCTGGGATAACGGGGGTGGGCTGAGGACGAGCCCCTGTGAAGCCACGAGGAACCGCGCTGCAGAGAGGAACTGCGTGGCAGAAAACCAGCGAGAAGGTTTGGGCTGTAGGAATAGAATAACAACAGTGTGGGACGCTGGAAATGTGATAATAACAACGAGATAACAACGAGTGGTGACCCCGACGTGATTGACACACGCGGTAAGGGGGTCCCAGCTGTCCCAAACGAGCCACAGCTGCCAAGGCCTCGGCTGGGCAGCAGCTGCGGCTCGTGAAGGTCGCTGGGATAAGAAGGGGTGGATCGAGGACGAGCCCCTGAGAAGCCACGAGGAACCGCGCTGCAGAGAGGAACTGCGTGGGAGAAAACCAGCGAGAAGGTTTGGGCTGTAGGAATGCAATAACAACAGTGTGGGACTCCAGAAATGTGACAGTAACAACAAGATAACGACGAGTGGTGACCCCGACGTGATTGACACACGCGGTCAGTGGGTCCCAGCTGTTCCAAACGAGCCACAGCTGCCAAGGCCTCGGCTGGGCAGCAGCTGCGGCTCGTGAAGGTCGCTGAGATAAGAAGGGGTGGGTCGAGGACGAGCCCCTGTGAAACCACAAGGAACCGCGCTGCAGAGAGGAACTGCGTGGTAGAAAACCAGCGAGAAGGTTTGGGTTGTCGGAATAGAATAACAACGGTGTGGGACTCCAGAAATGTGATAGTAACAACGAGATAACAACGAGTGGTGACCCCGACGTGATTGACACACGCGGTCAGTGGGTGCCAGCTGCTCCAAAAGAGCCACAGCTGCCAAGGCCTCGGCTGGGCAGCAGCTGCGGCTCGTGAAGGTCGCTGAGATAAGAAGGGGTGGATCGAGGACGAGCCCCCGAGAAGCCACGAGGAACCGCGCTGCAGAGAGGAACTGCGTGGGAGAAAACCAGCGAGAAGGTTTGGGCTGTAGGAATACAATAACAACAGTGTGGGACTCCAGAAATGTGGTAGTAACAATAAAAATGACACGAGTGGTGACCCCGACGTGATTGAGACATGTGATAAGGGTGTCCCAGCTGCTCTAAACGAGCCACAGCTGCCAAGGCCTCGGCTGGGCAGCAGCTGCGGCTCGTGAAGGTCGCTGAGATAAGAAGGGGTGGATCGAGGACGAGCCCCTGTGAAACCACGAGGAACCGCACTGCAGAGAAAACTGCGTGGTAGAAAACCAGCGAGAAGGTTTGGGCTGTAGGAATGCAATAACAACAGTGTGGGACGCTGGAAATGTGACAGTAACAACGAGATAACAACGAGTGGTGACCCCGACGTGATTGACACACGCGGTAAGGGGGTAACAGCTGCTCCAAACGAGCCACAGCCGCCAAGGCCTCGGCTGGGCAGCAGCTGCGGCTCGTGAAGGTCGCTGGGATAACGGGGGTGGGCTGAGAGCCCTGGGGGAGCCCCTGAGAAGCCACGAGGAACCGCGCTGCAGAGAGCAGAGGAGAGCAGCGAGAAGGTGTGGATACTTCATGAGCACAAGAACAAGGAGATAAAGACAACTGGTGACCCCGACGTGATGAGGAACACGCAGCCACGAGGAACATCCAGAGAAGGTGTGGACACTTTAGGAACATAATAACAACGAGATAACGACCACTGGTGACCCCGACGTGATGAGGAACACGCAGCCATGAGGAACATCCAGAGAAGGTGTGGAACCACCTGATATTATAGAAGAGAGGACAGCCGAGGGCTGGGACTTTGGAATATCAGCCTAAAAGCCGGGACCAAACGTGTATTGTAATTGTATAATTGTTAAGAGAAAAGGGGGGAAATGCGAGGATCTTTGAGTGTCTGGGATAAAACGTGTATTGTAAAGAAATGAATGTGTGGTGCTTGAATACCTATATTGTGTTTGAATATCGATATTGTATTTGAATATCTATGTTGTGTTTGAATATCTATATTGTATGTGAATATCTATATTGTGTTTGAATATCTGTATTGTGTTTGAATATATTGTGTTTGAATATCTATATTTTATTTGAATATCTATGTTGTATTTGAATATCTATATTGTATTTGAATATCTATATTGTGTTTGAATATCTATATTGTGTTTGAATATCTATATTGTATTTGAATATCTATATTGTGTTTGAATATCTATGTTGTGTTTGAATATCTATATTGTGTTTGAATATATGTGTTAGTAATAGAAAAAGGGGGAAATGCAGTGAGAGTCCCTGGGAGTCCCTGTAAAATCTCTGCATTGATAAGTGGGTCCCAGCTGTCCCAAACGAGCCACAGCTACCAAGGCCTTGGCTGGGCAGCAGCTGCGGCTCGTGAAGGTCGCTGAGATAACGGGGGTGGGCTGAGAGCCCTGGGGGAGGCCCTGAGAGGCCACGAGGAACCGCGCTGCAGAGAAAACGGCGTGGCAGAAAACCAGCGAGAAGGTTTGGGCTGTAGGAATAGAATAACTACAGAGTGGGACTCCAGAAATGTGATAGCAACAATAAAAATGCAACAAGGTAGGGAAAAAAGTCTGGGATTGGCTGGGAAAAATCTTGGGATCTGGTGGGAAAAGGTCTGGGAGAAAGCAGGAAATATTCTGGGATTAGGTGGGGAAAATGCCAGAAAAAAAATGGGAAAAATCTTGGGATTGGGTGGGAAAAAGTCTGAGAGAAAGCAGGAAATATTCTGGGATTAGGTGGGGAAAATGCCAGAAAAAAAATGGGAAAAATCTTGGGATCAGGTGGAAAAAGTCTGGGATTTGCTCGGAAAAAAGTCTGGGATTAGCTGGGAAAAAATTTGGGATCAGGTGGGAAAAAGATCTGGGAGAAAGCAGGAAATAATCTGGGATTAGATGGGGAAAATGCCAGAAAAATAATGGGAAAAAATTTGGGATCAGGTGGAAAAAAATCTGGGATACGGCAGGAAAAAATCTTAGGACTGAGTGGGAAAAATCCCAGAAAAAAAAATGGGAAAAATTTTGGGATCAGGTGTGAAAAAGTCTGGGAGAAAGCAGGAAATATTCTGGGATTAGGTGGGGAAAATGCCAGAAAAAAAATGGGAAAAATTTTGGGATCAGGTGGAAAAAAATCTGGGATATGGCAGGAAAAAAATCTTAGGATCGAGTGGGAAAAATCCCAGGAAAAAAAATGGGAAAAATCTTGAGATCAGGTGGGAAAAATCTGGGAGAAAGCAGGAAATATTCTGGGATTCGGTGGGGAAACATGCCAGAAAAAAAAATGGGAAAAATCTTGGAATCAGGTGGAAAAAATCTGGGATATGGAAGGAAAAAATCTTAGGGTTGAGTGGGAAAAATCCCAGAAAAAAAAATGGGAAAAATCTTGAGATCAGGTGGGAAAAAGTCTGGGATTTGCTGGGAAAAAAGTCTGGGATTAGCTGGGAAAAAATTTGGGATCAGGTGGGAAAAAGTCTGGGGGAAAGCAGGAAATATTCTGGGATTAGGTGGGGAAAATGCCAGAAAAAAAATGGGAAAAATCTTGGGATCAGGTGGGAAAACGTCTGGGAGAAAGCAGGAAATATTCTGGGATTAGGTGGGGGAAAATGCCAGAAAAAAAATGGGAAAAATCTTGGAATCAGGTGGAAAAAAATTGGGGATATGGGAGGAAAAATCCCAGAAAAAAAAAATGGGAAAAATCTTGAGATCAGGTGGGAAAAATCTGGGATTTGCTGGGAAAAATTTTGGGATCAGGTGGGAAAAAGTCTGGGAGGAAGCAGGAAATATTCTGGGATTAGGTGGGGAAGCACGCCAGAAAAAAAATGGGAAAAATCTGGGGATCAGGTGGAAAAAATTCTGGGATCGACCGGGAAAAATTCTCAAATCCGCCGGGAAAAATCTCAGGATTGGTCGGGAAAAATTTTGGGATCAAACAGGAGAAATTCTGGGACCAGGTGGGAAAAATTCTGGGAGCAGGCAGGAAAAAATTCTGGGATCAAATCGGGAAAACTCTGGGATGAAGCAGGAAAAAATCTTGGGATCAGATGGGAAAAAAATCTGGAATACGCTGGGAAAATTCTGGGATAAGGCAGGAAAAAATTCTGGGATCAGGTGGGAAAAAATCTGGGATAAGGTGGGGAAAATCCCAGGAAAAAAATGGGAAAAATTCTGGAATCAGGTGGGAAAAAATTCTGGGAGAAGGCAGGAAAAATTCTGGGAAAAATCTTGGAATCAGGTGGGAAAACTCTGCACAAAGTGGGAAAATTCTGGGATCAAACAGGAAAAATCCTGGGATTAACTGGGAAAAATTCTGGAATCAGCTGGAAAAATACGGGAATAAACTGGGAAAAATTCTGGAGTAAACTGGGAAAATTCTGGGATAAGGCAGGAAAAAATCTTGGGATCAGATGGGAAAAATTCTGGGATCAGGTGGGAAAAATTCTGAGATCAGGTGGGAAAAATCCCAGAAAAAAAATGGGGGAAATTCCGCGATTAACCAGGAAAAATCTTGGGATTCCACAGGAATAGGAAGCAAAAATCCAGGAGAATTCCCAGAAAATCTTTGGGAACGTCCAAGGAAATCCTGGAGAACCTCAAGATCTTGGGATTGGAATGGGATCAAAGCTCCACAAATCCACCCAAACCATTCCAGAACTTTGGCATTCCATGGGAAACCAAATCCAGAAGAATTCCCCAAAAATATTTGGGAACATCCAAGGAAATCTTGGAGAACCTCAAGATCTTGGATGGGATGGGATGGGATGGGATGGGATGGGATGGGATGGGATGGGATGGGATGGGACGGGACGGGATGGGATGGGATGGGATGGGATGGGATGGGATGGGATGAAATCTCCACAAATCCCACCCAAACCATTCCAGAACTTCAGGATTCCATGGGAAACCAAATCCAGGAGAATTCCGCAAAAATATTCGGGAACATCCAAGGAAATCTTGGAGAACCTCAAGATCTGGATGGGATGAGATTGGATGGGATGGGATGGGGTGGGATGGGGTGGGATGGGATGGGATGGGATGGGATTGGATGGGATGGGATGGGATGGGATTGGATGGGATGGGATGGGATGGGATGGGATGAAATCTCCACAAATCCACCCAAACCATTCCAGAACTTTGGCATTCAGCGGGAAACCAAATCCAGAAGAATTCCCCAAAAATATTCGGGAACATCCAAGGAAATCTTGGAGAACCTCAAGATCTTGGATTGGATGGGAAGGGACGGGATGGGACGGGGTGGGATGGGATGGGATCGAATCTCCACGAATCCCACCCAAACCATTCCAGAACTTTGGCATCCAATGGGAAACCAAATCCAGGAGAATTCCTCAAAAATATTTGGGAACATCCAAGGAAATCTTGGAGAACCTCAAGATCTTGGATGGGATGGGATGAAATCTCCACAAATCCCACCCAAACCATTCCAGATCTTTGGCATCCAGTGGGAAACCAAATCCAGGAGAACTTCTCAAAAATATTTGGGAACATCCAAGGAAATCTTGGAGAACCTCAAGATTTTGGATGGGATGGGACGGGATGGGATGAAATCTCCACAAATCCCACCCAAACCATTCCGGAACTTTGGCATTCAGTGGGAAACCAAATCCAGAGGAATTCCTCAAAAATATTCGGGAACATCCAAGGAAATCTTGGAGAACCTCAAGATCTTGGGATTGGAATGGGATGAAATCTCCACAAATCCCACCCAAACCATTCCAGAACTTTGGCGTTCGGTGGGAAACCAAATCCAGGAGAATTCCTCAAAAATATCTGGGAACATCCAAGGAAATCTTGGAGAACCTCAGGATCTGGGATGGGATGGGATGGGATGGGATGGGATGGGATGGGATGGGACGGGATGGGATGGGATGGGATGGGATGGGATGGGATGAAATCTCCACAAATCCCACCCAAACCATTCCAGAACTTTGGCATTCAGCGGGAAACCAAATCCAGAAGAATTCCCCAAAAATATTTGGGAACATCCAAGGAAATCTTGGAGAACCTCAGGATCTTGGATGGGATGGGATGAAATCTCCACAAATCCCACCCAAACCATTCCAGAACTTTGGCATCCAACGGGAAACCAAATCCAGAAGAATTCCTCAAAAATATTTGGGAACGTCCAAGGAAATCTTGGAGAACCTCCAGATCTTGGATGGGATGGGAAGGGATGGGACGGGATGGGACGGGATGGGATGAGATCTCCACAAATCCCACCCAAACCATTCCAGAACTTTGGCGTTCGGTGGGAAACCAAATCCAGAAGAATTCCTCAAAAATATCTGGGAACATCCAAGGAAATCTTGGAGAACCTCAAGATCTTGGATGGGATGGGATGGGATGGGATGGGATGAAATCTCCACAAATCCCACCCAAACCATTCCAGAACTTTGGCGTTCCGTGGGAAACCAAATCCAGAATTCCTCAAAAATATTTGGGAACATCCAAGGAAATCTTGGAGCACCTCAAGATCTTGGATGGGACGGGATGGGATGGGATGGGATGAAATCTCCACAAATCCCACCCAAACCATTCCAGAACTTTGGCATTCAGTGGGAAACCAAACCCAGAATTGCTCAAAAATATTCGGGAACATCCAAGGAAATCTTGGAGAACCTCAAGATCTTGGGATTGGAATGGGATCGAATCTCCACAAATCCCACCCAAACCATTCCAGAACCCCAAGACCCCACGGGAACACGAAGCCAAACCCCAGAGAATTCCCAGGAAACCCCAACTCCGCCCCACCCACCTGTCCCGGCGCCTCCACCTTGGCCTCATCCGCGGCCGGGACCTTGGCAACGCCGGCGGGCGGGGCCGGACACGGCTCTGCCACCTCTCCCTTCTCCACCTTGACCTTGACGTCGTCCAGGCCGATCCCCGGCGCCGCCGCCGCCGCCGCGCCCGCCTCCTTCTCGTCCTTGTCCAGCAGGTACCGCAGCAGCTGGTGGTCCTTGCTCTCCTTCTTCTTCTCCGCCTCCGCCAGCCCGCAGCTCCCGACGCCGGAACTCCCAACAACGCCGCAGTTCCCAACAACGCCGGAACTCCCAACAACGCCGGAACTCCCAACGACGCCGCCGCAATTCTCCTTCTTGTCGGGCTCGGCGGCGTCGGAGGGGCTGCCCTCCTGCAGCAGCCGGTGCAGGATCTTGTGGCGCTCGGTGAGCGAGCTGTGCGACGACGGGCACGGCGGCGGGGCCGGCGCGGAGCTCCCGGCAAGGCCGGCGCACGCCAGGGCGTCCTTGGAGCCGGCGTCGGCGTCGTGGTGGTGCCGCAGCTGCTGCTCGGCCGTGCTGGCCAGCAGCTGCACCAGCCGGTGGCTCGTGCCCTGGGGACACTTCCCGCCAACGCTGGTGGCGTTGCCGTCCCCGCCGCCGCCGCCGCCGCCCTCGGACGCGTGCGGGATTCCCGGCTCCGCGGCTTTGTCGGCCGCGCTGCTCTCCTGGATGGCGGCGGGGGCGTCCTTGGCGTCGCCCTTGGCGCGGCCGGGGGAGCTCTGGCAGCTCGGCTGCCTCAGGAAGGCCGGGTTGGCCGGCGGCGAGCTGGGAAACGCTCGGGAGCTCCCCGACGACGACGATGAGGATGAGGATGACGGAGCCGGGGAGTGCGCGGCGGGCGAGAAGGGAGCTCTGGGCCTGGCGATGGAGCCGGGGCTGCCGCGGTGCCGGAAGGGCGGCGCCGGCACGCCGGGGCTGTGGATGGGGGAGCCGCCGTGGGGCAGCGGGAGGGCGCTGCCGGCGCTCTGGCCTAAGGCAACGCCGGAGCCCAGCGGGTTCCCGAAGGCGCCGGGGTGGGCGGAGCCGTTGGGCGCGGGCAGGGAGGGCGGCAGCGCCATCGCCGGCGCCGGTGCCGCGCCGGGGTTCACCCTGGCCAGCGCCAGGCCCGCGGCGGGGGCGTCCTGGGGGGACAGAATTCCGTGATCCCTGTGCGGGAAAAATGCGGGAAAAAAATCTGATTTTAGCTCGGCGCTGGCGGTGCTCAAAGGCGTTCTGGCAGCGGGAATTGCAAAAATTCCGCACTGGGAATTGCGGCTGCTCCGAGGCTTTCTAAGGGTTTGGAATTCCCAAATCCTGCTCTGAGGGCAGAAAGGATCCCGAGAATTCCCTGCTTGGAATTCCGGCTGCTCCGAGGCTTTCTAAGGGTTTGGAATTCCCAAATCCTGCTCTGATGGCAGAAAGGATGCCAAGAATTCCCGTGCTGGGAATTCCGGCTGCTCCGAGGCTTTCTAAGGGTTTGGAATTCCCAAGTCCTGCTCTGATGGCAGGAAGGATGGCAAGAATTCCCTGCTTGGAATTGCGGCTGCTCCGAGGCTTTCTAAGGGTTTGGAATTCCCAAGTCCTGCTCTGAGGGCAGAAAGGATCCCGAGAATTCCCTGCTTGGAATTCCGGCTGCTCCGAGGCTTTCTAAGGGTTTGGAATTCCCAAATCCTGCTCTGAGGGCAGAAAGGATCCCGAGAATTCCCTGCTTGGAATTCCGGCTGCTCCGAGGCTTTCTAAGGGTTTGGAATTCCCAAATTCTGCTCCGATGGCAGGAAGGATCCCAAAAATTCCCTGCTCGGGATTCCGGCTGCTCCAACCCTGGATTTGGGCCTGGAATTCCCAAATTCTGCTCTGATGGCAGAAAGGATCCCAAAAAATTCCAATCCCAATCCCAATCCCAATCCAAATTCCAGGCCCAATCCCAATCCTGATCCCAATACTAATCCCAATCCCAATTCTAATCTCAATGACAATCCCAATTCCAGACCCAATCCCAATCCTGAACCTAATCCCAACTCTAATCCCAATCCTAATTCCAGTCTAAATCCTAATCCTAATCCCAATCCGAAAACCAATCCTAATTCCAATTCTAATCCTAATCCCAATTCCAATCCCCATTCCATTTCCAGCCCCAATCCCAATTCCAGTCCCAATCCCATTCCAATTCCATCCCAATCCCAATCCTAATCCTAAACCTGATCCTAATTCCAATCCCAATCTCAATCCCGATCCCATTCCTAATCCTAATCCTAAACCTAATTCCAATCTCAAACCCAAAACCAATTATAATCCCAATCCCAATCTCAATCCCCAACCCAATCCCAATCGTAATCTTAATTCCAAACCCAATCCCGATCTCAATCCCAATTCCAGTCCCAATCCCAAAACCAATCCCAATCGTAATCCTAATTCCAATTCCAATTCCAATCCCAATTCCAATCCCAATCCCAATCGTAATCCTAATTCCAATTCCAATCCCAATCCCAATCCTAAACCTAATTCCAATCCCAGTCCCAAAACAATTCCAATCCCAGTCCCAATCCCAATCCTAATTCCAATTCCAATCCCAATCTCAATCCCAATTTCAGTCCCAATCCCAAAACCAATTATAATCCAATTTCCAATCCCAAAACCAATCTCAGTCCCAATCCCAATCCCAATCCCAATCCAATCTCAATCCCAATCCCCAATTCAGTCTTAATCCCAATCCCAATCCCAATCCCAATCCATGCAGGGAATGCCTGCATGAAGTCCAGGCCAGATTTCCAGGAATAATTCCTCACCCAGAGCCTGAAAACCCCTGGAAAAATTCTCCTTAGAAAACACCAAAATTCCCAAATCCCCCAGAACTCCAGGAAAAACTCAAAAGTGGGAATAAAAGAACGGAAAAAATTCCCAAAAATGTGGAAAAACCCAGGGTGGGACCAGCGCCCAGAGCTTCATCCCTGCCCCGTCTGGGTGGTTCCTGGCACCGATCCCCGCCGGAATTCCGAGGAATTCCATGGAATTCTGAGGGATTTGGTGGGAATTCCATGGAATTCCGAGGGATTGCCGGGAGCCCCGTACCTCTCGATGACGTGGATGCCCATGATGAAGGGCTGCAGCTCCGGGCTCGAGGGGTAGCAGAGCTTGCACTTGGTGTGGGCACTCAGCACGGAGCCGTCGCTCAGCGTGAAGCGGTACGAGGGGCTGAAGGCCGTGCCCCGCGTCATCACTGGGGAGAAACACACACAATTCCAGGGAAAATATGGGAAAAGCTGGGAAAATCCAAAAAAAATCCCCAGAAAATCCTAAAAATGGGAATAACAATAAGGGAGGATCCGCACGGAGCCGTCTCTCAGCGTGAGGGGGATGAGGGGCTCAAGGCCGCGCCAGGGCCCTGCCCCATCACTGAGGGGGAAAACACAGAATTCCAGGGAAAATAATGGAAAAATCTTGCTAAAATCCTGACAAAATCCCAATCCAGTCCAGAAAACCACAATTCAATGAAAATCTCATCCCAAAAACCACAACAGGGCCCAGGCAGGATCAGCACAGAGTCCTCACTCAGAGTGAGAGGGACAAGGGGCGAAGAGCGGTACTGGAGTCATCACTGAGGGGAAAAACACTGAATTACAGGAAAATTCTGGGAAAAATCTTGTTAAAATCCTGACAAAATCCCAATCCAGTTGAAAAAAACACAATTCAATGAAAATCTCATCCCAAAAATCCCAACAAAGCCCAGGCAGGATCAGCACAGAGCCCTCACTCAGCGTGAAGCGGTACGAGGGGCTGAAGGCCGTGCCCCGCGTCATCACTGGGGAGAAACACACACAATTCCAGGGGAAAATATGGGAAAAGCTGGGAAAATCCAGGGAAAATCCAAAAAAAAATCCCCAGAAAATCCTAAAAATGGGAATAACAATAAGGGAGGATCAGCACAGGGCCGTCACTCCGCGTGAGGGGGATGAGGGGCTCAAGGCCGTGCCAGGGCCCTGCCCCATCACTGAGGGGAAAAACACTGATTTCCAGGGAAAATCATGGAAAAATCCCAAGAAAATCCTGGCAAAGTCCCAATCCAATCCCAAAAACCTCAATCCAATTCCAATTTGATCCCAAAAACCCCAACAGGGCCCAGGCAGGATCAGCACAGAGCCGTCTCTCAGTGTGAGAGAGACAAGGGGCGGAGGGTGGTACTGGAGTCATCACTGAGGGGAAAAACACTGAATTACAGGAAAATTCTGGGAAAAATCTTGTTAAAATCCTGACAAAATCCCAATCCAGTCCAAAAAAACACAATTCAATGAAAATCTAATCCCAAAAATCCCAACAGGGCCCAGGGAGGATCAGCACGGAGCTGCCGCTCAGCGTGAAGCGGTACGAGGGGCTGAAGGCCGTGCCCCGCGTCATCACTGGGGAGAAACACACACAATTCCAGGGGAAAATATGGGAAAAGCTGGGAAAATGCAGGGAAAATAAAAAAAAAAATCCCCAGAAAATCCTAAAAATGAGAATAACAATAAGGGAGGATCAGCACGGAGCCTTCACTCAGCGTGAGGGGGATGAGAGGCTCAAGGCCGCACCAGGGCCCTGCCCCATCACTGAGGGGGAAAACACTGAATTCCAGGGAAAAAAATGGAAAAATCTTGTTAAAATCCTGACAAAATCCCAATCCAGTCCAGAAAACCACAATTCAATGAAAATCTCATCCCAAAAACCACAACAGGGCCCAGGCAGGATCAGCACAGAGCCCTCACTCAGCGTGAGAGAGACAAGGGGCGAAGGGCGGTACTGGAGTCATCACTGAGGGGAAAACCACTAAATTACAGGAAAATTCTGGGAAAAATCTTGTTAAAATCCTGACAAAATCCCAATCCAGTCCAAAAAACCACAAATGAAAATCTAATCCCAAAAATCCCAACAAAGCCCAGGGAGGATCAGCACGGAGCTGTCGCTCAGCGTGAAGCGGTACGAGGGGCTGAGGGCCCTGCTGGGGTCATCACTGAGAGGAAAAACACTGAATTCCAGGGAAAAACATAGAAAAATTCTGAGAAAATCAAGGGAAAATCCACATCTAGTCCCAAAACCCCTAATTCAATGGAATTCTGATCCCAAAACCCACAACAGGGCCCAGGCAGGATTAGCACGGAACTGTCGCTCAGTGTGAGGGGGACAAGGTTAGGACAGTACTGGAGTCATCACTGAGAGGAAAAAAACTGAAATAAAGGAAAATCCTGGAAAAAACTCAAGAAAATCCTGAAAAAAAATCCAAACCCAATAAAAAATAACAATTAAATGAAAATATAATCCCAAAAACCCCACTAAGGCCCAGGGAGGGTCAGCACGGAGCCGTCGCTCAGCGTGAGGGGGATGAGGGGCTCAAGGCCGTGCCAGGGTCATCACTGAGGGGAAAAGCACTGAATTCCAGGAAAATGTTGGCAAAAATCCTGAGAAAATCCCACAAAAATCCTAATCCAATCCCAAAAACCTCAATCCAATTCCAATTTGATCCCAAAAACCCCAACAGGGCCCAGGCAGGATCAGCACAGAGCCGTCTCTCAGCGTGAGAGGGACAAGGGGCAGAGGGCGGTACTGGAGTCATCATTGAGGGGAAAAACACTGAATTACAGGAAAATTCTGGGAAAAATCTTGTTAAAATCCTGAAAAAAAATCACAATCCAGTCCAAAAAACCACAATTCAATGAAAATGTAATCCCAAAAATCCCAACAAAGCCCAGGGAGGATCAGCACGGAGCTGTCGCTCAGCGTGAAGCGGTACGAGGGGCTGAGGGCCCTGCTGGGGTCATCACTGAGAGGAAAAACACTGAATTCCAGGGAAAAACATAGAAAAATTCTGAGAAAATCAAGGGAAAATCCACATCTAGTCCCAAAACCCCCAATTCAATGGAATTCTGATCCCAAAAACCACAACAGGGTCCAGGCAGGATTAGCACGGAACTGTCGCTCAGTGTGAGGGGGACAAGGGTTAGGACAGTACTGGAGTTCATCACTGAGAGGAAAAAAACTGAAATAAAGGAAAATCCTGGGAAAAAACTCAAGAAAATCCTGAAAAAACTCCAAATCCAATGCAAAAAGAACAATTAAATGAAAATATAATCCCAAAAACCCCACTAAGGCCCAGGGAGGGTCAGCACGGAGCCGTCACTCAGCGTGAGGGGGATGAGGGGCTCAAGGCCGTGCCAGGGTCATCACTGAGGGGAAAAGCACTGAATTCCAGGAAAATGTTGGCAAAAATCCTGAGAAAATCCCACAAAAATCCCAATCCAATCCCAAAAACCTCAATCCAATTCCAATTTGATCCCAAAAACCCCAACAGGGCCCAGGCAGGATCAGCACAGAGCCGTCTCTCAGCGTGAGGGGGACAAGGGGCGAAGGGCGGTACTGGAGTCATCACTGAGGGGAAAACCACTAAATTGCAGGAAAATTCTGGGAAAAATCTTGTTAAAATCCTGACAAAATCCCAATCCAGTCCAAAAAACCACAAATGAAAATCTAATCCCAAAAATCCCAACAAAGCCCAGGGAGGATCAGCACAGAGCCGTCACTCAGCGTGAGGGGGATGAGGGGCTCAAGGCCGTGCCAGGGTCATCACTGAGGGGAAAAACACTGAATTCCAGGAAAATGTTGGGAAAAATCCTGCGAAAATCCCACAAAAATCCCAATCCAATCCCAAAAACCTCAATCCAATTCCAATTTGATCCCAAAAACCCCAACAGGGCCCAGGCAGGATCAGCACAGAGCCCTCACTCAGCGTGAAGCGGTACGAGGGGCTGAGGGCCGTGCCCCGCGTCATCACTGGGGAGAAACACACACAATCCCAGGGAAAAATATGGGAAAAGCTGGGAAAATCCAGGGAAAATCCAAAAAAAAATCCCCAGAAAATCCTAAAAATGGGAGTAACAATAAGGGAGGATCAGCACAGGGCCGTCACTCCGCGTGAGGGGGATGAGGGGCTCAAGGCCGTGCCAGGGCCCTGCCCCATCACTGAGGGGGAAAACACAGAATTCCAGGGAAAATGTTGGAAAAAATCCTGAGAAAACTCCCCAAAATCCCAATCTAAACCCAAAAACCCCAATGCAATTCAATTTGATTCCAAAAACCTCAACAGGGCCCAGGGATGGCCAGCACAGAGCTGTCGCTCAGTGTGAGGGGGACAAGGGGCGGAGAGCTGTGCTGGAGTCATCACCGAGGGAAAAACCACTGAATTCCAGGAAAATTCTGGGAAAATACTGAGAAAATCCGAAATAAATCCAAATTCAATCCCAAAAACCCCAATTCAATGAAAATCTAATCCCAAAAAGCCCCAACAGGGCCAGGGAGGATCAGCACTGAGCTCTCCTTCAGCGTGAAAGGGGTGAGGGCCTGAGGGCAGTGCTGGGGTCAACACTGAGGGAAAAGACACTAAATTACAGGAAAATCTCAAGAAAATCTCAAGAAAATCCTGAGAAAATCCCAATCCAATTAAAAAAAAACAATTCAATAAAAATCTAATCCCAAAAACCCCAGCAGGCCAGGGAAGATCAGCACAGAGCTTTCCCTCAGCGTGAAGGGGATGAGGGCCTGAGGGCTGTGCGCCACTTCATCACTGAGGGAAAAACCACTGAATTCCATGGATAATTGTGCAAAAATTCAAAAACTCTCCACGAAGATTGTGAGAAAATCCCAAGAAAATCCTAAAAATCGTGATAGAACCCAGGGAGGATCAGCACAGACCCATTGCTCAGCCTGAAGGGGATGCGGGCCCGAGGGCCAGGCCCCCACATGATCACTGAGGGAAAACCACTGAATTCCATGGATAATTGTGCAAAAATTCAAAAAATCTCCACGAAGATAGTGAGAAAATCCTGAGAAAATCCTAAAAATCGTGGTAGAACCCAGGGAGGATCAGCACAGACCCATTGCTCAGCCTGAAGGGGACGCGGGCCCGAGGGCCAGGCCCCCACATCATCACTGAGGGAAAACCACTGAATTCCAAAAAAAACCAGTGGAAAAATCCCACAAAAATCCCTCAACAGCCCCAAAACACCACCACCACTCACAAAAAACCACCTTACCATCATCACCTCCCCAAAAAAAAAACCCCAAACCCTCCCAAAACAAAGCAATCCCACGCACCAACCCCGCCACAACACGGCCGCCATTTTCTCCTCCTCTTCCCAACCTGCAGCGGGAACAAACCCACCCCAAATCCGGGGATTTTCCCCATTTTCCCCATTTTTCCTCAAGGATTTGATTCCCAAGAGGAAAAGGCAGCGGGTACCTTCCTGAAAGAGCTGCTTGGCGTAGGAGGGCTCGCGGCCCTGCGGCTGGAAGAAGGCGTAGATGCATTTCCGCACCAGATCCTCCCAGCCCGTCCGGCCGGCCGCGCGCAGAGAGCTCGTGTCGATGGAGATGATCTTTCCTGCGGGAAAAAAAGGAGGATTTGGGGAGATTTGGGGGAGATTTGGGATGTTGGGAGTGATCAAAGGAATGGTTGGATGGAATAGGATTGAGGGTCTGCGGATGCCACCCCAAACAGTTTCTAGATTTTGGGATTAGGGGTGGATCAAAATCCATCCAGAAGGATTTCTATGGGATTCAGAGATGGGAAAGCGAAGGTAGATCTCTCAGATTTCAAGGGAATTCCCAAAATTCCTTCCCAGAGAGGAGCTGGGATGGGGATGGATCCAATGCCAGGCTGGGAGAGCTGGGAATGGAGGGAATTCCCTGGGAAAGGGGAAATGGGACTGGGGAAGGAATTCCCAGAGAATCCCTGGGAGTGTCCATGGAAAGGTTGGAGCAATCTGGGATCATGGGATCAGAGAATGGGATGGGATTGAAGGTCCAGGGATCCCATCCCAAACCATTCTGGGATTGTGAGCTCAAGGATGGATCAACATCCATCCTGAGGGATTTTTTATGGGATTTGGGGGTGGAAAAGGGAAGGGAGATCCCCGATATTCCCAAGGGAATTCCCAAAATCCCTTCCCAGAGAGGAGCTGGGATGGGGATGGATCCAATGCCAGGCTGGGAGAGCTGGGAATGGAGGGAATTCCCTGGGAAAGGGGAAATGGGACTGGGGAAGGAATTCTGGAATTCTCAGAGAATCCCTGGGAGCACTCAAGGAAAGCTTGGAGAATCCCGGAATTGGGACTGGACGGGAATGAATCTCCCCAAATCCCACCCAAACCGTTCCGGAATTCCACCACTCCCACCTCTCCCCACTCCCACGACCCCCAGAGCCCCAAAATCCGGGGAATTCCCCCCGAAATCCCGGGAATGTTTGGGATGTACCTGTGGTGTCCTGCTTGGTGACAAAGGACTCGGTGGGGGCGGGGGCGGCCGGGCGCGGCAACCTCCGGGCGATGCAGATCAGACACGACTGGAAATCTGGGAAAAAACAGCGGGAAAAACACCGGGAATGCCGGAACCGCCCCGGCTCCGAGCTCACGCCTCGCTCACGGGTCTCGTTCCCCGCCCTGGAAGTGTCTCCCTGAGGAAACGGGATGGAATTCCCTGAAATTCGCTGAGAGGAGCTCGGGGGGGTTAACTGGGGAGGGCTCTGGGGTAATGGAATTCCAGGGATTGTTGGGAGCTGCTCCTGGAACACCGAGATTTGGGCATTCCGGGCGGGAGATCCTGTGGGAATTGTGGGATTCATCCTGGGAATGTGGTGGGAAAAGAGGGATGGGAGAGGGAGGAGGGATCCAGCCCTGTCCCCGACCCCAATCCTGGGCCTGCATTCCCAGCCAATCCCAATCCCAATCCCAATCCCAATCCCATCTAATCTCCATCCCAATCCCAACCCCAATCCCAATCCCAATCCCCAGTCTCATCCCAGCCCATCCTGACTGTGCTCCATCCCAATCCTGATCCCAATCCCAATCCCATCTAATCCCAATCCCAATCCCAATCCCATCTAATCCCCATCCCAATCTCAATCTCAATCCCAATCCCAATCCCAATCCCAATCCCAATCCCAATCCCCAGTCTCATCCCAGCCCATCCTGACTGTGCTCCATCCCAATCCTGATCCCAATCCCAATCCCATCTAATCCCCATCCCAATCTCAATCTCAATCCCAATCCCAATCCCAATCCCAATCCCAATCCCAATCCCCAGTCTCATCCCAGCCCATCCTGACTGTGCTCCATCCCAATCCTGATCCCAATCCCAATCCCATCTAATCCCCATCCCAATCTCAATCCCAATCCCATCCCAATCCCATCCCAATCCCAACCCAGCCCATCCTAACTCTGCTCCATCCCAATCCCAATTCCCTCTAATCTGAATCCCATCCCATCTGAATCCCATCCCATCCTGTCCAATCCCACTCCCACACTGCATTCCCAACCCTAATCCTAATCCCAATTCCAATCCTTCTCCATCCCATCCCACCCCAAACTTAATCCTAATCCTGTTTTCACATCCCAATCCTATCCCAATCCCAATCCTGCTCCATCCCAATCCCAATCCCAATCCCAATTCTGCATTTCCATCCCATCCCAATCCTGCACTGTCATCCCATTCCCCTCCTGCTCCATCCCAATCCCATTCCCATCCCAATCCCAATTCTGCATTTCCATCCCATCCAATCCCAAACCTCATCCATTCTGCTCTCCCATCCATTCCCATTCCCAATCCCAATCCCAATCCCAATCGGCAATCCGATCCCGTATCAATCCCAACCCCAATCCCCACCCTGTCCATCCTAGTCCCAATCCAATCCTGCAATCCCATCCCACATCAATCCCAATCCCAATCCTCGTGCCGTCCTTCCCAATCCCAATCCCAATCCCAATCCTGCAATACCATTCCACATGAATCCCAATCCCAATCCCAATGCCATCCATCCCAATCCCAATCCCAATCCCCATGCCAAATCCCAACCCCAATCCCCACCCTGTCCATCCTAGTCCCAATCCAATCCTGCAATCCCATCCCACATTAATCCCAATCCCAATCCTCGTGCCATCCTTCCCAATCCCAATCCCCATCCTATCCATCCTAATGCCAATCCCAATCCTGCAATCCCATCCCACATTAATCCCAATCCCAATCCTCGTGCCATCCTTCCCAATCCCAATCCCCATCCTATCCATCCTAATGCCAATCCCAATCCTGCAATCCCATCCCACATCAATCCCAATCCCAATCCTTGTGCCATCCTTCCCAATCCCAATCCCAATCCTGCAATACCATTCCACATGAATCCCAATCCCAATCCCATCCATCTTAATCCCAATCCCCATGCCATCCATCCTAATCCCAATCCCAATCCCCATGCCAAATCCCAACCCCCATCCCCATCCTATCCATCCTAATGCCAATCCCAATCCTGCAATCCCTTCCCACATCAATCCCAATCTCAATACTCGTACCATCCATCCTAATCCCAGTCCCGATCCCAACCCCAAATCCCAACCCCAAATCCCAAATCCCCAAATCCCCAAATCCCAAATCCCAATCCCAATCCCAATCCCAATCCCACCTTCTCCCTCCTCCTGGAAGGCGCGGGGCTGGCTGACGGTGAATCGCTGCATGGCCTTGTAACCCCCAGCTCCAATCCCTCCCAAATCCCATATCCCAAATCCCCAAACCCCAATCCCAATCCCAATCCCAATCCTAATCCCATATCCCAACTCCCAAATCCCAATCCCAATCCCAATCCCAATCCAACCCCACCTTCTCCCTCCTCCTGGGAGGCGCGGGGCTGGCTGACGGTGAAGCGCTGCATGGCCTCGTAACCCCCAGCTCCAATCCCTCCCAAATCCCATATTGCAAATCCCATATCCCAAACCCCATCCCAATCCCAATCCCAAATCCCAAATCCCAATCCCAATCCAACCCCACCTTCTCCCTCCTCCTGGAAGGCGCGGGGCTGACTGACGGTGAAGCACTGCATGGCCTCGTAGCGCTGCCCCAATTCCAACCCCAACCCCAATCCCACCCCAATCCCACCCCATTCCCAATCCCAATCCTAATCCCAATCCCAATCCCAATCCCAATCCCAATCCCAATGCCAATCCCAAATCCCCAAATCCCCAAATCCCAATCCCAAATTTCCCAACCCCACCTTCTCCCTCCTCCTGGAAGGCACGGGGCTGACTGATGGTGAAGCACTGCATGGCCTCGTAGCGCTGCCCCAATTCCAACCTCAACTCCAATCCCATCCCAATCCCACACCATTCCCAGTCCCACACCATTCCCAATCCCAATCCCAACTCCCCAAACCCAAATCCCAAACCCAAATTCCCCAACCCCACCTTCTCCCTCCTCCTGGAAGGCGCGGGGCTGGCTGGCGGTGAAGCACTGCATGGCCTCGTAGCGCTGCCCCAATTCCAACCCCAACCCCAATCCCACCCCAATCCCACCCCAATTCCAATCCCAATCCCAAATCCCCAACCCCAAATCCCCAAATCCCAATCCCAAATCCCAATCCCAATCCCAATCCCAATCCCAAATTCCCCAACCCCACCTTCTCCCTCCTCCTGGAAGGCGTGCGGCTGGCTGACGGTGAAGCACTGCATGGCCTCGTAGCGCTGCCCCAATTCCAACCCCAACCCCAATCCCACCCCAGTCCCACACCATTCCCAATCCCAATCCCAATCCCAATCACACCAAATCCCAATCCCACATCCCAAATCCCAATCCCAACCCCACCTTCTCCCTCCTCCTGGAAGGCGCGGGGCTGGCTGACGGTGAAGCACTGCATGGCCTCGTAGCGCTGCCGCAGCTCCGCCTGCTCCGCCCCGGCCTCGTCCGGCGGCCGCACCAGCATCCGGCACTGGAACGTGTGGCTGCCCCGGCGCGACGGCTCCTGCGGCCACGGAACCCCGTTCACTGAGGGGGAAAATAACGGGAAAAGTGGGAAAAATGGGAATTGGGGATGTGGGAATTCCCAAATCTTGACTCCGCACCAGCACCCAGCGCTGGAACGTGCGGCTGCCCCGGCGCGACGGCTCCTGCGGCCACGGCACCCCGTTCACTGAGGGGGAAAAGAACGGGAAAAGTGGGAAAAATGGGAATTGGGGATGTGGGAATTCCCAAAAATCCCCGGGATCTGGGGCTCTGCACCAGCACCCGGCACTGGAACGTGTGGCTGCCCCGGCGCGACGGCTCCTGCGGCCACGGCACCCCGTTCACTGCCGGGAAAAATGGGGGAAAAAAAGGGGAATTGGGGATGTGGGAATTCCCAAATCTGGGCTCCGCACCAGCATCCGGCACTGGAACGTGTGGCTGCCCCGGCGCGACAGCTCCTGTGGCCACGGAACCCCGTTCACTGCCGGGAAAATAACGGGAAAAGTGGGAAAAATGGGAATTGGGGATGTGGGAATTCCCAAAAATCCCCGGGATCTGGGGGTCCACACCAGCATCTGGCACTGGAACGTGCGGCTGCCCCGGCGCGACGGCTCCTGCGGCCACGGCACCCCGTTCACTGAGGGGGAAAATCATGGGAAAAGTGGGAAAAACAGGAATTGGGGATGTGGGAGTGATCCATAATCATGGAATTGTGGGATTCCCAAAGATCCCTGGGATTTGGGGAGCCGGAATTCCCAAAGATCCCTGGGATTTGGGGAGCCGGAATTCCCAAAGATCCCTGGGATTTGGGGAGGCAGAATTCCCAAAGATCCCTGGGATTTGGGGAGCCGGAATTCCCAAAGATCCCTGGGATTTGGGGAGCCGGAATTCCCAAAGATCCCGGGGATTTGGGGAGCCGGAATTCCCAAAGATCCCTGGGATTTGGGGAGCCGGAATTCCCAAAGATCCTTGGGATTTGAGGAACCAGGCTGGGGAAAATCCAGCCAGAATTCCCAAAGGTCTCTGGGATTCGAGGAGCACAAACCCGTTCAGAATACCCAAAGATCCCTGGGATTGAAGGAAATGAAAAAAAAAAAAACTTTTGGAAATAACAGAGAAACAATAAATAAACAAAACGAGGAATTAAAATAAATCTAAACAATGAAAAAACAACTAAAAGCAAAATTGAAAGAAATAATAATAAAAATTAATAAATAAATAACAACGAAACAAAAAAATAAATACAAAACAAAAATGGCAAAAAATCGAAATAATTACGAAAAAAGAAAAAAATAAAAAGAAATAAAAATGAAGGAATTAAAAAGAATAAAAGCAAATTTTAAAAAATTTAATGAAAATAAAACCACAAATAAACGCAAAAATAAAAATATAACTAGCAAATTAAACATAAACTAAAAACAAACACAGAAAAATAAAGTAAAATTTGAATAAAAATTAAAATTAAAATAAAGTAAAATAAATAAAAATAAAAATATAAATAAAAATAAAAATAAAAATAAAAATAAAAATAAAAATAAAAATAAAAATAAAAATAAAAATAAAAATTAAAAAAACGTAAATTTTTTTTTTAATTAATAAACCCCCCAATCCCAACATCTCCAGCCCCCACCCCCTCTCCCAATCCTTGTGCCCATTCCTGAATTTTCCCAAATTTTCCACGATTTTCCATTATTTTCCCAATTTTTGCTGAATTTTCTGGGATTTTCCCCTGGAATTTTCCGGGATTTTCCCAGGATTTGCGGCTGTGTCCGTACCGAGGGATTTGGGGAGCAGGTTCTTGACGAACTCGGCGTGGTCGCCCACGTGCAGGATGCTGTACACGCTGGAGTTCATCAGCTCCTCCTGCCCGTAGCCCAGGTACCCCGTCACGTTCTCCGACACGAACACGATGCGCCCCTCGCGGTTCACCACGAAAAAGAACCCGTCCAGGGCCTGGAATCAGGGAAAAATGGGAAAAAATTCCAAGGTTTTATCAAAAATATCTCAAAAATTGGAAATAATTCCAAGGATTTATCGCAAATATCCCATCGCGTTCTCCGACACGAACACGATGCGCCCCTCGCGGTTCACCACGAAGAAAAACCCGTCCAGGGCCTGGAATCAGGGAAAAATGGGAAAAAATTCCAAGGTTTTATCAAAAATATCTCAAAAAATGGAAATAATTCCGAGGTTTTATCAAAAATATCTCAAAAATCGGAAATAATTGCAAGGTTTTATTTCAAATATCCCATCGCGTTCTCCAACACCAACGCAATCCGCCACTCCAAGTCGAAAATGATGAAAAACCCAGGGCTTGGACAGGAAAGAATTCCAAAGTTTTATCCTGAATACCCCAAAAATGGGAAAGAATTCCAAGGTTTTATTCAAAATATCTCAAAAAAATGGAAATAATTGCAAGGTTTTATCGCAAATATCCCATCGCGTTCTCCGACACGAACACGATGTGCCCCTCGCGGTTCACCACGAAGAAAAACCCGTCCAGGGCCTGGAATCAGGGAAAAACGGGAAAAAATTCCAAGGTTTTAGCCAAAATATCTCAAACATCAGAAATAATTGCAAGGTTTTATCAAAAATATCTCAAAAATCAGAAATAATTCCAAGGTTTTATTTCAAATATCCCATCGCGTTCTCCAACACCAACGCAATCCGCCACTCCAAGTCGAAAATGATAAAAAACCCAGGGCTTGGACAGGAAAGAATTCCAAAGTTTTATCCTGAATACCCCAAAAATGGGAAAAAATTCTGACGTTTTATCTCAAATATCTCAAAAATCGGAAATGATTCCGAGGTTTTATCCCAAATATCCCATCGCGTTCTCCGACACGAACACGATGCGCCCCTCGCGGTTCACCACGAAGAAAAACCCGTCCAGGGCCTGGAATGAGGGAAAAATGGGAAAAAATTCCAAGGTTTTATCAAACATATCTCAAACATTGGAAATAATTCTGAGGTTTTATCGCAAATATCCCATCGCGTTCTCCAACACCAACGCAATCCGCCCCTCCAAGTCGAAATTGATGAAAAACCCAGGGCTTGGACAGGAAAGAATTCCGAAGTTCTATCCTGAATACCCCAAAAATGGGAAAAAATTCTGACATTTTATCTCAAATATCTCAAAAATCGGAAATGATTCCGAGGTTTTATCGCAAATAACCCATCGCGTTCTCCGACACGAACACGACGCGCCCCTCGCGGTTCACCCCGAAAAAGAACCTGTCCAGGGCCTGGAATGAGGGAAAAACGGGAAAAAATTCCAAGGTTTTATCAAAAATATCTCAAAAAATGGAAATAATTCCGAGGTTTTATCCCAAATATCTCAAACATTGGAAATAATTCCGAGGTTTTATCCCAAATATCCCATCACGTTCTCCGACACGAACACGATGCGCCCCTCGCGGTTCACCACGAAGGAAAACCCGTCCAGGGCCTGGAATGAGGTAAAATTCCAAGGTTTTGTCAAAAATAGCACAAAAATGGGAAAAAACCAGGAAAAAATCCCAAGGTTTTATCCCAAATATCCCGTCACGTTCTCCGACACGAACGTGATCCGACCCTTCAAGGGTCACCACTGAGAAAAGCCCATTCAGGGCCAGGAATGAGGAAAAATTCCAGAGAATTTACCCTAAATATCCCAAAAAAGGAAAAACGTTACAAGGTTTTATCTCAAATACCACAAAAACGGTAAAAAAATTCCCAGGTTTTATCCCAAATATCTCAAACATTGGAAATAATTCTGAGGTTTTATTGCAAATATCCCATCGCGTTCTCCGACACCAACGCAATCCGCCACTCCAAGTCGAAAATGATAAAAAACCCAGGGCTTGGACAGGAAAGAATTCCGAAGTTCTATCCTGAATATCCCAAAAATGGGAAAGAATTCCAAGGTTTTATTCAAAATATCTCAAACATTGGAAAAAATTCCAAGGTTTTATCCCAAATATCTCAAACATTGGAAATAATTCCGAGGTTTTATCCGAAACATCCCGTCATGTTCTCCAACACGAACCACGAACGCAATCCACCACTCCAAGTCGAAAATGACGAAAAACCCAGGGCTTGGACAGGAAAGAATTCCGAAGTTCTATCCTGAATACCCCAAAAATGGGAAAAAATTCTGACATTTTATCTCAAATATCTCAAAAATCGGAAATGATTCCGAGGTTTTATCGCAAATATCCCATCGCATTCTCCGACACGAACACGATGCGCCCCTCGCGGTTCACCACGAAGAAAAACCCGTCCAGGGCCAGGAAGGACGGAAAAGATTCCAAGGTTTTATCAAAAATAGCACAAAAATGGGAAAAAACCAGGAAAAAATCCCAAGGTTTTATCCCAAATATCCCGTCACGTTCTCCGACACCAACGTGATCCGACCCTTCAAGGGTCACCGCTGAGAAAAGCCCATTCAGGGCCAGGAATGAGGAAAAATTCCAGAGAATTTACCCTAAATATCCCAAAAAAGGAAAAACGTTACAAGGTTTTATCTCAAATACCACAAAAACGGTAAAAAAATTCCAAGGTTTTATCCCAAATATCTCAAACATTGGAAATAATTCCGAGGTTTTATCCCAAATATCCCATCGCGTTCTCCAACACGAGCACGATGCGTCCCTCGCGGTTCACCCCGAAAAAGAACCCGTCCAGGGCCTGGAATGAGGGAAAAGATTCAAAGATTTTATCAAAAATAGCACAAAAATAGAAAAATATTCCAAGGTTTTATCTCAAATATCACGAAAATCGGAAAGAACTCCAAGGTTTTGTCCCAAATATCCCATCGCGTTCTCCGACGTCAACGCCACCCGGCCCCCGCGGTTCACCACGAACAAGAGCCCGTCCAGGGCCTGGAGTGGGAATGAAATTCCAGAGGGGGATCACGGAAAGGGAGAAGATTCCACTGAAAACTCGGTGGGATTTTGAGCACGGAGAAAATTCCACGGGAAACTGGGTGGAAACCGTAGAGAGGGTTCCTTCAAAGCTTCATCGGAGCTCCATTCTGGGAATTCCAGGATTCCAGCTGGGATCAAAGATTTTGGTCCTCAAATCCCAAAATTCCAAGTGGGATCCAAGATCCACCTTGGTCATTCCCATGGATTTGGGTCCTTGAGTGTGGAGAAGGTCCTGGCAAAGCTTGGCCGGGTTCCTGCTCTGGGAATTCCAGGATTCCAGCCGGGATCCAAGATCCACCGCCGTTATTCCAATGGATTTGAGTCCTCAGAGCCCAGGAATCCAGGTGGGAACAAAGATTTGGGTCCTCAAATCCCAAAATTCCAGCTGGGATCCAAGATCCACCTTGGTCATTCCCATGGATTTGGGTCCTCGAGTGTGGAGAAGGTTCTGGGCAAGTCTGGCTGGATTCCCATCTGGGGATTCCAGGATTCCAGCTGGGATCCAAGATCCACCTTGGTCATTCCCATGGATTCAGGTCCTTGAGTGTGGAGAAGGTTCCCTCAAAGCTTGGCCGGGTTCCCGCTCTGGGAACTGCAGGATTCCAGCCGGGATCCAAGATCCACCTTGGCTGTTCCTGGATTTGAGTCCTCAGACCCCCGGAATCCAGGTGGGAACAAAGGTTTGGGTCCTCAAATCCCAAAATTCCAGTTGGGATCCAAGATCCACCTTGGCCATTCCAAAGGATTCCCATGGGTTTGGCTCCTTGAGCGTGGAGAACATTCCATGGAAAACTGGGTGAGGTCTCGAGTGTGGAGAAGGTTCTGGGCAAGTCTGGCTGGATTCCCATCTGGGGATTCCAGGATTCCAGTTGGGATCCAAGATTTGGGTCCTCAAACCCCAAAATTCCAGCTGGGATCCAAGATCCACCTTGGTCATTCCCATGGATTCGGGTCCTTGAGTGTGGAGAAGGTTCCCTCAAAGCTTGGCCGGGTTCCTGCTCTGGGAATTCCAGGATTCCAGCTGGGATCCAAGATTTGGGTCCTCAAATCCAAAATTCCAGTTGGGATCCAAGACCCACCTTGGTTATTCCTGGATTTGAGTCCTCAGACCCCAGGAATCCAGGTGGGAACAAAGATTTGGGTCCTCAAATCCCAGGATTCCAACCGCGTTCAAAGAGCCACCTTGACTTTTCCTGGAATTCCAGGATTCCAGCTGGGATCCAAGATCCACCTCGGTCATTCCCATGGATTTGGGTCTTTGAGTGTGGAGAAGGTTCCCTCAAAGCTTGGCTGGACTCCCGCTCTGGGAATTCCCGGATTCCAGTTGGGATCCAAGATCCACCGCCGTTATTCCAATGGATTTGGGTCTTTGAGTGTGGAGAACGCTCCATGAAAACCTGGGTGGGACCCTGAGCGTCGACAGCATTCCATGAAGGTGTGGCTGGGATCCCCGCTCTGGGAATTCCAGGATTCCAGCCGGGATCCAAGACCCACCCCGGTTATTCCTGGATTTGAGTCCTCAGACCCCAGGAATCCAGGTGGGATCAAAGATTTGGGTCCTCAAATCCCAAAATTCCAGTTGGGATCCAAGATCCACCTTGGTCATTCCCATGGATTCGGGTCCTTGAGTGTGGAGAAGGCTCCCTCAAAGCTTGGCCGGGTTCCCGCTCTGGGAATTCCAGGATTCCAGCTGGGATCAAAGATTTGGGTCCTCTAATCCCAAAATTCCAGCTGGGATCCAAGATCCACCTTGGTCATTCCCATGGATTCCCATGGATCTGAGTCTGTGAGTGAGAAGAAAGTTCTCTCAAAGCTTGGCCGGGTTCCCGCTCCGGGAATTCCAGGATTCCAGTTGGGATCAAAGATTTGGGTCCTCAAATCCCAGGATTCCAACTGGGTTCAAAGAGCCACCTTGACTTTTCCTGGAATCCTGAGATTCCAGCTGGGATCCAAGATCCACCTTGGTCATTCCCATGGATTTGGGTCCTTGAGTGTGGAGAAGGTTCCCTCAAAGCTCGGCCGGGTTCCCGCTCTGGGAATTCCAGGATTCCAGCTGGGATCCAAGATCCACCTTGGCCATTCCTGGATTTGGGTCCTCAGAGCCCAGGAATCCAGGTGGGAACAAAGATTTGGGTCCTCAAATTCCAGGATTCCAACCGGGTTCAAAGAGCCACCTTGACTTTTCCTGGAATCCCAAGATTCCAGCCGGGATCCAAGATCCACCTGGATTATTCCCTGATTTGAGTCTCCAGATTTGAGGATCCCACTTGGGACCCCAGGCCCACCTTGGTTTTCCCTAATCCTGGTCCCGATCTCGATCCCAACCCTAATCCCAGTCCCAATCCCAGCCCCTTTTCCTTTGGAATTCCCAGCTCCTGGAAAATCTCCCTTCCCTTCCAACCCCATAAAAACCCGCGACTGAAGCCCCAAATCCCAAAATCGAATCCCTAAAATCTGGGGTGAAATCCCCAAAATCCAAACCCTAAAACTCGGGATTAAAGCTCCCAAACCCCATAAAAACCTGGGATTAAACCCCCCACACCCCCAGATTTTGCTCGTTCCCGTTTTCCGGATTTTTCCGGGAATTCCGCCCCCACCTCGAGCAGAAGCGGCCCCAAATCCCAAAATCCAAATTCTATAAACGTGGCATTAAAGCCCCCAAACCCCACAAAACCCAGGATTAAAACCCAAAACCCCACAAAACCTGGGATTAAACCCCCCAAAGCCCCAAATTTGACCCATTCCCGTTTTCCGGATTTTTCCGGGAATTGCGCCCCCACCTCGAGCAGGAGCGGCCCAAATCCCAAAATCCAAATTCTATAAACTCAGGATTAAACCCCAAAACACCACAAAACCCAGGATTAAACCCCCCAAAGCCCCAGATTTTGCTCATTCCCGTTTTCCGGATTTTTCCGGGAATTGCGCCCCCACCTCGAGCAGGAGCGGCCCAAATCCCAAAATCCAAATTCTGTAATTGTGGGATTGAACCCCGAAACCCCAAAGAACCCAGGATTAAACTCCCTAAAACCCCAAAATAACCTGGGATTAAAGCCCCAAAACCCCATAAAAATCCAGGATTAAACCCCCAAAACCTGGGATTAAAGCCCCAAAACCCCAAAATAACCTGGGATTAAACCCCCAAATCACAAAATTCAAACCCCAAAACCTGGAATCAAAACCCCACAAAAACCAGGGATTGAAGCCCCAAATCCCAACATTCCAACCTTAAAACCCGGAATTAAAGTCCCAAAATCCCATAAAAACCTGGGATTGAAACCCCAAACCCCAACATTCCAAACCCAAACCCCAGAATTAAAGTCCCCAGACCCCAAAATAACCTGGCATTAAAGCCCCAAATCCCATCAAAACCTGGGATTAAGTCCCCAAAACCTGGGAATAAAGCCCCAAATCCCATAAAAACCTGGAATTAAGACCCCAAAACCTGGGAATAAAGCCCCAAACCCCAACAAACATTCCAACCCTAAAACCCAGAATTAAAGCCCCAAAACCAGATAAAAACCTGGGATTAAAACCCCATAAAAACCTGGGATTAAACCTCCAAAACTCCACAAAAACCTCGGATTAAGCTCCCAAAACCCGGCATTAAAGCCCTAAATCCCCACATTCCAACACTAAAACCCAGGATTAAAGCCCCAAAACCAGATAAAAACCTGGGATTAAAGCCCCAAAACTCCACAAAAACCTGGGATTAAAACCCCAAAACCCAGGATTAACCTCCCCAAACCCCATAAAAACCTGGGACTAAACCCCCAAAACACCATAAAAACCTGGGGTTAAAGCCCCAAATCCCAAAATCCAAACCCTAAAACCTGGCACTAAAACCCCAGAACCCAGGATTAATGCCCCAAACATTCCAACCCAAAAATCCAGAATTAAAACCCCCAAACCCCACAAAAACCTGGGATTAAAGCCCCAAAACTGGATTAAAGCCCCAAATCCCAAAACCCACATCCTAAAACCCGGGATTAAAACCCCAAGCCTAAAATCCAAATTCTGAAACCGGGGATTAAAGCCCCGAAATTCCATAAAAACCTGGGATTAAAATCCCATAAAAACCTGGGATTAAACCCCAAAACCCCACAAAAACCTGGGATTAAACCCCAAAACCCCCAAATTTGACCCATTCCCATTTTTCCCCGTCCCCATTCCGGATTTTTCTGGGAATGGCGACCCCACCTCGAGCAGGAGCGGCCCAAATCCCAAAATTCAAATTCTATAATTGGGGGATTAAAGCCCCAAACCCCACAAAACCCAGGATTAAACCCCCAAACCCCACAAAACCCAGGATTAAACCCCCCACACCCCCAGATTTTGCTCATTCCCATTTTCCCATTCCGGATTTTTCCGAGAATTCCGCCCCCACCTGGAGCAGGAGCGGCCCCAATCCCAAAATCCAAATTCTGTAATTGTGGGATTGAACCCCGAAACCCCAAAGAACCCAGGATTAAACTCCCTAAAACCCCAAAATAACCTGGGATTAAAGCCCCAAAACCCCATAAAAATCCAGGATTAAACCCCCAAAACCCGGGATTAAAGCCCCAAAACTCCATAAAAATCCAGGATTAAACCCCCAAATCACAAAATTCAAACCCTAAAACCTGGAATCAAAACCCCACAACAACCAGGGACTGAAGCCCCAAATCCCAACATTCCAACCTTAAAACCCGGAATTAAAGTCCCAAAATCCCATAAAAACCTGGGATTAAGACCCCAAAACCTGGGATTAAAGCCTTAAATCCCCACATTCCAACACTAAAACCCAGGATTAAAGCCGCAAAACTGGATAAAAACCTGGGAATAAAGCCCCAAAACTCCACAAAAACCTGGGATTGAAACCCCATAAAGTCCAGAATGAAACCCCCATAAAACCTGGGATTAAACCCCAAAACCCCATAAAACCTGGGATTAAAGCCCCCAAACCCCCCGAATTTGCTCATTCCCGTTTTCCCATCCCGGATTTTTCCGGGAATTGCGCCCCCACCTCGAGCAGGAGCGGCCCAAACCCCAAAATCCAAATTCTATAATTGTGGGATTAAAGCCCCAAACCCCACAAAAACCTGGGATTAAACCCCAAAACCCCACAAAATCTGGGATTAAACCCCAAAAAACCCAGGATTAAACCCCCCAAAACCCCCAGATTTTGCTCATTCCCGTTTTCCGGATTTTTCTGGGAATTCCGCCCCCACCTCGAGCAGGAGCGGCCCCAATCCCAAAATCCAAATTCCATAAACCTTGAATTAAAACTCCCAAACCCCACAAAACCTGGGATTAAACCCCAAAACCTCACAAAACCCAGGATTAAACCCCCCAAAGCCCAGATTTTGCTCATTCCCATTTTCCCATTCCGGATTTTCCCGGGAATTGCGGCCCCACCTCGAGCAGGAGCGGCCCCAGCGACTCCTTCTCGATGACGCCCTGGCTGCTGGAGGAGATGTCGGATTTCTGCACGTCGTCATCCGGCGTCTTCTCTGCAAAAAAACCCCAAAAAATGGGAATTTTCAATTTTTCACCCCAAATCCACGTAAAACATCAAATTTGTTGTTTTTTTCCCCTAGTTAAAATCTGAAAAAAATTGAAATTTTCAATTTTTCAACATCATTTTTGTGGGGAAAATCAAATTTTTTTCTTTTTTTTTTCTGGAGTTTAATTCTGGATTTTTTTTGCTCTTTGGGCAGATGAATCTGGAAATTGGAGTCAATATTTCCAAAAAAATTTCCCCGTTATCTAAAATAAATTTTGCCTGTTTTATCCAGATTTTTTTGCAACTTTCCCAGATTTTTTCCTGATTTTTCCATTAATTCTCCCACGCATTTCCCCCCAAATTTTTATCTGAATTTTCCCCCAAACTTCTCCCCCATTTCCCCAAATTTCTCCCCAAACTTTCCCTCGATTTCCCCGATTCCCCCCCAAATTTTCCCCAAAATTTTTCCCTGCATTTCCCAATATTTCCCCAAATTTTCCCCCACATTTTCCTCCATTTCCCCCAATTTTCATCCATTTTTTCCCAAATTTTTCCCAACTTTCCCCCCCATTTCCCCCCCCATTTTCCCCACGTTTTCTCCCCATTTTCCCTTTTTTTTCCCAATTTTTCCCTAAATTTTCTCCCCATTTTCACCCAAATTTCCCTGAATCTTCCCCAAACATCCCCCAATTCTCTTCAATTTTTCCCTGCATTTCCCCACATTTTCCTCCATTTTCCCCAATTTTAATCCATTTTTTTCCCAAATTTTTCCCCTATTCTCATCCATTTTTTCCCAAATTTTTCCCAAATTTTCCCCACAAGTCCCCTCTATTCCCCCTGTACTTCCCCCAATTTTCCCCTTTTCGCCCCATTTTTCACCCATTTTTCCCTGAATTTTCTCTACATTTCCCTCAGTTTTTCCCCAAATTCCCCCCAACTTTTTCCCAATTTTTGCTGAATTTCCCCAAATTTCCCACCCCTTCATCCCTGATTTTCCCCAAATTTTCCTCCATTTCCCCCCAAATTTTTCCAAATTTCCCACATTTTTCCCTAAATTTTCTCCCCATTTTCACCCAAATTTTCCTGAATCTCCCCCAAACATCCCCCAATTTTTTTCTTCAATTTTTCCCTGCATTTTCACCCACATTTCCCTCCATTTCCCCCCAATTTTCATCCATTTTTTCCCGAATTTTCCCAATTCTCATCCATTTTTCCCAAATTTTTCCCAAATTTTCATCCATTTTTTCCCAAATTTTCCCCCAATTCTCATCCATTTTTCCCAAATTTTTCACAAATTTGCATCCATTTTTCCCAAATTTTCCCCAAATTTTGATCCATTTTTTCCTAATTTTTCCCCAATTTTCATCCATTTTTTCCCAAATTTTTCCCAAATTTTCATCCATTTTTCCCCAAATTTTTCCCAAATTTTCATCCATTTTTTCCCAAATTTTTCCCAACTTTTCCCCAACATTTTCCCCCACATTTCCCTGTTTCCCACCCTGCTCGAGGCGCTTGATCCGCTGGATCTGGCCCACGGTTTTTTTCAGGATGTGCCAAATTTTCCCCAAATTTTCATCCATTTTTCCCCACATTTTTCCCAAATTTTCATCCATTTTTTCCCAGATTTTTCCCAACTTTTCCCCCAATTATCCCACCCTGCTTGAGGTGCTTGATCTGCTGCATCTGCTCCATGGTTTTTTTTCAGGATGTGCCAAATTTTTCACAAATTTGCATCCATTTTTCCCCAATTTTTTCCCAAATTTTCATCCATTTTTCCCCCACATTTTTCCCAATTTTTTCCCCACATTGTCCCCCATTTTCCCACCCTGCTCGAGGCGCTTGATCTGCTGGATCTGCTCCATTTTTTTTTCAGGATGTGCCAAATTTTTCCCAAATTTGCATTCATTTTTTCCCAAAATTTTCCCAAATTCTCATCCATTTTCCCACAAATTTTTCCCAAATTTTTATCCATTTTTCCCCAAATTTTTCCCAACTTTTCCCCCAATTTTCCCACCCTGCTTGAGGCGCTTGATCTGCTGGATCTGGCCCATGGTTTTTTTTCAGGATGTGCCAAATTTTTCCCAAATTTTCATCCATTTTTCCCCAAATTTGCATCCATTTTTTCCCCAAATTTTTCCCAATTTTTCATCCATTTTTCCCCAAATTTTTCCCAAATTTTCATCCATTTTTCCCCACATTTTTCCCAAATTTTCATCCATTTTTTTCCAACTTTTCCCCAGTTTCCCCACCCTGCTCGAGGCGCTTGATCTGATGGATCTGGTCCACGGTTTTTTTCAGGATGTGCCAAATTTTCCCCAAATTTTCATCCATTTTTCCCAAATTTTTCCCAAATTTTCATCCATTTTCCCCAAATTTTCCCCAAATTTTCATCCATTTTTTCCCAAATTTTTCCCAAATTTTCCCAAATTTTCCCCAAATTTTCCCAAATTTTCATCCATTTTCCCCCAAATTTTTCCCAATTTTCATTCATTTTTCCCCAAATTTTCCCCCAATTTTCATCCATTTTTCCCCACATTTTCCCCCAATTCTCATCCATTTTTTTCCCAAATTTTTCCCAAATTTTCATCCATTTTTCCCCAAATTTTTCCCCAATTTTCATCCATTTTTTCCCAAATTTTCATGCATTTTTTCCCAACTTTCCCCCAGTTTCCCCACCCTGCTCGAGGCGCTTGATCTGCTGGATCTGGTCCACGGTTTTTTTCAGGATGTGCCCCTGCTCGGGTTTGCCCCCGAGCGAGTCGAGCTCGCCCAGGTTGGCCGAGAGCAGCTCGGCCAGCTCGGCCAGGTAGCGCTGCTCCTGCTCACGGCGACGCTTATCCACACTGCAAAAAATAAAATAAATAATTCACAATTTATTCATAATTTAATTCTTTATCCCAAATATTCCCCCATTCACAGCAGCTCGGCCAGGCAGCGCTGCTCCTGCTCGCGGCGACGCTTGTCAATGCTGCAAAAATAAAAATAATTATAAATAATCATAAATAATTCATGATTTAATCATAAATAATTCATGTTTTATTTCTTTATCCCAAATATTCCCCCATTCAGAGCAGCTCGGCCAGGTAGCGCTGCTCCTGCTCGCGGCGCCGTTTATCAATGCTGTAAAAATAAAAATAATTATAAATAATCCACGATTTATTCATAATTTAATTCTTTATCCCAAATATTCCCCCATTTAGAGCAGCTCCTGCTCACGGCACCGCTTGTCCACGCTGTAAAAAATAAAAATAATTAAAAATAATCCACGATTTATTCATAATTTAATTCTTAATATTCCCCCATTCACAGCAGCTCGGCCAGGTAGCGCTGCTCCTGCTCGCGGCGACGCTTATCCACGCTGTAAAAATAAAAATAATTATAAATAATCATAAATAATTCGTTATTTATTCATAATTTAATTCTTTATCCCAAATATTCCCCCATTCACAGCAGCTCGGCCAGGTAGCGCTGCTCCTGCTCCCGCCGACGCTTATCAATGCTGCAAAAATAAAAATAATTATAAATAATCATAAATAATCCATGATTTAACCATAAATAATTCATAAATAATTCCTGTTTTATTTCTTTATCCCAAATATTCCCCCATTCACAGCAGCTCGGCCAGGTAGCGCTGCTCCTGCTCACGGCGACGCTTGTCCACGCTGTAAAAAATAAAAATAATTATAAATAATCATAAATAATTCATAAATAATCATAAATAATTAATAATTTATTCATAATTTAATTCTTTATCCCAAATATTCCCCCATTCACAGCAGCTCGGCCAGGTAGCGCTGCTCCTGCTCACGGCGCCGTTTATCAATGCTGCAAAAAATAAAAATAATTAAAAATAATTCATAATTTATTCATAATTTAATTCTTTATCCCAAATATTCCCCCATTCACAGCAGCTTGGCCAGGCAGTGCTGCTCCTGCTCGCGGCGACGCTTGTCCACGCTGTAAAAATAAAAATAATTATAAATAATCACAAATAATTCCTGTTTTAATCATAAATAATTCATAAATAATTCCTGTTTTATTTGTTTATCCCAAATATTCCCCCATTCACAGCAGCTCGGCCAGGTAGCGCTGCTCCTGCTCACGGCGACGCTTATCAACGCTGCAAAAATAAAAATAATTATAAATAATCATAAATAATTCGTTATTTATTCATAATTTAATTCTTTATCCCAAATATTCCCCCATTCACAGCAGCTCGGCCAGGTAGCGCTGCTCCTGCTCCCGCCGACGCTTATCAACGCTGCAAAAATAAAAATAATTATAAATAATCATAAATAATTCGTTATTTATTCATAATTTAATTCTTTATCCCAAATATTCCCCCATTCACAGCAGCTCGGCCAGGTAGCGCTGCTCCTGCTCACGGCGACGCTTATCCACGCTGTAAAAATAAAAATAATTATAAATAATCTGAAATAATCCATGATTTAATCATAAATAATTCATAAATAATTCCTGTTTTATTTCTTTATCCCAAATATTCCCCCATTCACAGCAGCTCAGCCAGGTAGCGCTGCTCCTGCTCCCGGCGACGTTTATCAACGCTGTAAAAAATAAAAATAATTATAAATAATCATAAATAATCCATGATTTAATCATAAATAATTCATAAATAATTCCTGTTTTATTTCTTTATCCCAAATATTCCCCCATTCACAGCAGCTCGGCCAGGTAGCGCTGCTCCTGCTCACGGCGACGCTTATCCACGCTGCAAAAATAAAAATAATTAAAAATAATTCACAATTTATTCATAATTTAATTCTTTATCCCAAATATTCCCCCATTCACAGCAGCTGGGCCAGGTAGCGCTGCTCCTGCTCACGGCGACGTTTATCAATGCTGCAAAAATAAAAATAATTAAAAATAATCATAAATAATTAATAAATAATCATAAATAATTCATAATTTATTCTTAACTTAATTCTTTATCCCAAATATTCCCCCATTCAGAGCAGCTCGGCCAGGTAGCGCTGCTCCTGCTCACGCCGCCGTTTATCAACGCTGCAAAGATAAAAATAATCATAAATAATCATAAATAATTCATAAATAATCATAAATAATTCGTTATTTATTCATAATTTAATTCTTTATCCCAAATATTCCCCCATTCACAGCAGCTCGGCCAGGTCGCACTGCTCCTGCTCACGGCGACGCTTGTCAATGCTGCAAAAATAAAAATAATTATAAATAATCAGAAATAATTCGTTATTTATTCATAATTTAATTCTTTATCCCAAATATTCCCCCATTCACAGCAGCTCGGCCAGGTAGCGCTGCTCCTGCTCACGGCGACGCTTTTCTGAGCTGTCAAAATAAAAATAATTATAAATAATCATAAATAATTCATAAATAATCATAAATAATTCATAATTTATTCATAATTTAATTCTTTATCCCAAATATTCCCCCATTCACAGCAGCTCGGCCAGGTCGCGCTGCTCCTGCTCGGAGCGCCGCTTGTCCACGCTGCAAAAATAAAAATAATTTAAAATAGTAATAAATAATTCATGTTTTAATCAAAAATAATTCATATTTTATCTCATTTTTCCAAAATATTCCCCCATTGAGAGCAGCTCCTGCTCACGGCGCCGTTTATCAACACTGCAAAAATAAAAATAATTAAAAATAATCATAAATAATTCCTGTTTTATTTGAGCTGTCAGAGATAAAAATAATCAAAAATAATTCGTATTTTATCTCATTTTCCCAAAATATTCCCCCATTTAGAGCAGCTCCTGCTCCCGGCGCCGCTGTCAAAAATAAAATAATTCACATTTTGTCTCCTTTCCCCAAATTTCCCCACTATTCCCAATTTTTCCTCATTTTTTCCCAATTTCTTCCACGTTTTTCCCCAATTTTTTCCTGAATTTCCCAATTTTTTCTGTGATTTTTCTCCTGATTTTTCCCGATATTTTTCTCCAAATTTTCCCTACTTTTCCTTGAATGTTCCCCCGTTTTTCCCAAATTTCCCCTGAATTTTCCCAGATTTCCCCAGGATTTTTCTCAATTATTTTCAGATTTTTTCCCAAATTTCCCCTAGATTTTCCCCAAATTTTCTCCCGATTTTTTCCTAAATTTCTCTCAAAATTTTCCCAATTTTTTCTAACGTTTTCCAATTTTTTTCCCTTTTTTCCCAAAATTCCCCTGAATTTTCCCCAAATTTTCTCCTGATTTTTTCCTAAATTTCTCTCAGATTTCTCTCAAATTTTTCCCAAACTTCCACAAATTTTCCCCAAATTCCCCTGAATTTTCCCCGAATTTTCTCCCTTTTTTCCTAAATTTCTCCCAAATTTCCCCCAATATTTTCCATATTTTTCTCCTTTGTTCCCAAAATTCCCCTGAATTTTCCCCAGATTTTCTCCTGATTTTTCCTAAATTTCTCTCAAATTTCTCTCAAATTTCTCTCAAAATTTTCCCAATTTTTTTCTAACATTTTCCAATTTTTTTTCTCCTTTTTTCCCAAAATTCCCCTGAATTTTCCCCGAATTTTCTCCTGATTTTTTCTTAAATTTTTCTCAAATTTCTCTCAAATTTTTCCAAATTTTTCCCAAACTTCCACAAATTTTCCCCAAATTCCCCTGAATTTTCCCCGAATTTTCTCCCTTTTTTTCCTAAATTTCTCCCAAATTTCCCCCAATATTTTCCAGTTTTTTCTCCTTTTTTCCCAAAATTCCCCTGAATTTTCCCCGAATTTTCTCCCGATTTTTTCCTAAATTTCTCTCAATTTTTTCCCAGCTTTTTCTAGTATTTTACAATTTTTTTTCCCTTTTTTTTCCCAAAATTCCCCTGAATTTTCCCCGAATTTTCTCCTGATTTTTTTCCTAAATTTCTCTCAAATTTCTCTCAAATTTTTCCCCAATTTTTTTCCCTGAAATTCCCTTAATGTTTTCGGAATTTTCCCCTGAATTTTCCCAAATTTCTCTCCTAAATCTTTCCCCCAATTTTCTCCTGATTTTTCCCCCAAATATTTCGCCCAATTTTCTCCTGATTTTCTCCCAAATTTCCCCCAATTTTTTCCAAAATTTTTCTCTTTTTTCCCAAAATTCCCCTGAATTTTCCCCGAATTGTCTCCTGATTTTTTCCTAAATTTCTCTCAAATTTTCCCCAATTTTTTCCCTGAAATTCCCTTAATGTTTTCGGAATTTTCCCCTGAATTTTCCCAAATTTTTCTCCTAAATATTTCCCCCAATTTTCTCCTGATTTTCTCCCAAATTTCCCCCGATTTTTTCCAAATTTTTTTCTCCTTTTTTCCCAAAATTCCCCTGAATTTTCCCCAAATTTTCTCCCAATTTTTTCCTAAATCTCTCTCAAATTTTTCCCAATTTTTCTTCTTCTTTTTTTTCCCAAACTTCCCCTGAATTTTCCCCGAATTTTCCCCTGATTTTTTCCTAAATTTCTCTCAAATTTTTCCCAATTTGTTTCTCCTTTTTTTTCCCAAAATTCCCCTGAATTTTCCCCAAATTTTCTCCCTTTTTTTCCTAAATTTCTCTCAAATTTTCCCCAATTTTTTCCAATATTTTCCAATTTGTTTCTCCTTTTTTTCCCAAAATTCCCCTGAATTTTCCCCGAATTTTCTCCTGACTTTTTCCCAAATTTCTCTCAAATTTTTCCCAATTTTTCTTCTCCTTTTTTTTCCCAAAATTCCCCTGAATTTTCCCCGAATTTTCCCCTGATTTTTTCCTAAATTTCTCTCAAATTTTCCCCAATTTTTTCCAATATTTTCCAATTTGTTTCTCCTTTTTTCCCCAAAATTCCCCTGAACTTTCCCCAAATTTTCTCCTGATTTTTTTCCTAAATTTCTCTCAAATTTCTCTCAAATTTTCCCCTGAAATTCCCTTAATGTTTTCGGAATTTTCCCCTGAATTTTCCCAAATTTTTCTCCTAAATATTTCCCCCAATTTTCTGCTAAATATTTCCCCCAATTTTCTCCTGATTTTTCCCCAAAATATTTTGCCCAATTTTCCCCTGATTTTCTCCCAAATTTCCCCCGATTTTTTCCAAAATTTTTCTCCTCTTTTTTCCCAAATTTCCCCTGAATTTTCCCCAATTTTTCTCCTGATTTTTTCCTAAATTTCTCTCAAATTTCCCTCAAATTTTCCCCAATTTTTTCCCAAATTTTTCCCAATTTTTTCTAATATTTTCCAATTTATTTCTCCTTTTTTTCCCAAAATTCCCCTGAACTTTCCCCGAACTTTCTCCCGATTTTTCCCCGTATTTCCTCAGAACTTTCCCCGATTTTTCCCCGATTTTTTCCCCAAACTTCCCCGTATTTCCCCCAAACCCCGGGCAGTTTCTGGGCCGTTGGTACCTGTGCGGGGGCTCGCAGGGGGACGCTCTGCGCTTGCGGCTCTCGGCGCCGGCGGCGTCCCCGGCACCGTCCCCGAGGCCGCTCATGGTGCCGCCTACGGAGCTCCTGCGGGGAACAACGGGAGTTTGGGGAATTTGGGGAAAAATAACGGGAATTTGGGGGATAACGGGAAACCAACGGGAATTTGGGGGAATTTGGGATTGCCCCGGGAATTTGGGGGGAATAACGGGAAACCAACGGGAATTTGGGGAAAAATAACGGGAATTTGGGGGATAACGGGAAACCAACAGGAATTTGGGGAATTTGGGGAAAAATAACGGGAATTTGGGGGCACAATGGGAAAAGGGAATTTGGGGGAACAACGGGAAACCAAAGGGAATTTGAGGAATTTGGGGAAAAATAACGGGAATTTGGGGGGGACAACGGGAAAACAACGGGAATTTGGGGAAAACAACGGGAAAAGGGAATTTGGGAGAAAATAACGGGAAAAGGGAATTTGGGGGATTTGGGATTTCCCTGGGAATTTGGGGGAACAACGGGAAACCAACGGGAATTTGGGGAAAAATAACGGGAATTTGGGGGGACAACGGGAAAATAACGGGAATTTGGGGAATTTGGGGAAAAATAACGGGAATTTGGGGGGACAACGGGAAACCAAAGGGAATTTGGGGAATTTGGGATTTCCCCAGGAATTTTGGGGAAACAACAGGAAAAGGGAATTTGGGGAAAACAACGGGAAAAGGGAATTTGGGGAAAACAACGGGAAAAGGGAATTTCGGGGGAACAACGGGAAACCAAAGGGAATTTGGGGAATTTGGGATTTCCCCGGGAATTTGGGGGATAACGGGAAACCAACGGGAATTTGGGGAATTTGGGATTGCCCAGGGAATGTGGGGAAAAACAACGGGAAAAGGGAATTTGGGAGAAAATAACGGGAAAAGGGAATTAGGAGAATTTGGGATTTCCCTGGGAATTTGGGGGAAAGAACGGGAAACCAAAGGGAATTTGGGGAATTCGGGATTTTCCCGGGAATTTGGGGGAACAACGGGAAACCAAAGGGAATTTGGGGAAAAATAACGAGAAAAGGGAATTTGGAGAAAACAACAGGAAAAGGGAATTTGGGGGGAAATAACGGGAAAAGGGAATTTGGGATTCCCTTGGGAATTTCAGGAGAAACAACGGAAAAAGGGAATTTGGGGGGACAACGGGAAACCAAAGGGAATTTGGGGAAAAATAACGGGAATTTGGGGGCACAACGGGAAAAGGGAATTTGGGGGAACAACGGGAAACCAACGGGAATTTGGGGAAAAATAACGGGAATTTCGGGGAACAACGGGAAAACAACGGGAATTTGGGGAATTTGGGATTTCCCCGGGAATTTGGGGAAAACAACGGGAAAAGGGAATTTGGGAGAAAATAACGGGAAAAGGGAATTAGGAGAATTTGGGATTTCCCCGGGAATTTGGGGGGACAGCGGGAAACCAACGGGAATTTGGGGAAAAATAACGGGAATTTCGGGGAACAACGGGAAAACAACGGGAATTTGGGGAATTTGGGGAAAAATAACGGGAATTTTGGGGGGACAACGGGAAACCAACGGGAATTTGGGGGGACAACAGGAAACCAAAGGGAATTTGGGGAATTTGGGATTTCCCCGGGAATTTGGGGGAACAACGGGAAAAGGGAATTTGGGGGACTTGGGATTTCCCCAGGAATTTTGGGGACACAACAGGAAAAGGGAATTTGGGGAAAAACGTGAAAAGGGAATTTGGGGAATTCAGGATTTCCTCGGGAATGTGGGGGAAAGCAACAGGAAAAGGGAATTTGGGAAAAACAACAGGAAAAGGGAATTTGGGGGAACAACGGGAAACCAAAGGGAATTTGGGGAATAACGGGAAACCAAAGGGAATTTGGGGGAGAAAAACGGGAAACCAAAGGGAATTTGGGGAATTTGGGATTTCCCCGGGAATTTGGGGGGAGAACATCGGGAAAAGGGAATTTGGGATTGCCCGGGGAATTTGGGGAAACAACGGGAAAAGGAAATTAGGGGAAAATAACGGGGAAAGGGAATTTGGGGGGAACAACAGGAAACCAACGGGAATTTGGGGTGAATAACGGGAAAAGGGAAATTGGGGAATTCAGGATTTCCTCGGGAATTTGGGGGAAAATAATGGGAAAAGGGAATTCGGGGAGGAATAACGGGAAACCAAAGAGAATTTGGGTGCAAACTCAACCCAACCCAATCCAGTGGAACCAAACCCAACCCAACGGAACCAAACAACCCAACAGAACCGAGCAGAACCAAACGGAACCCAACAGAACCAAATGGAACTGGAAACAACCAAACCAAACAGAGCTAAACACAGCCCAACAGAACCCGAACACAACCCAACACAACCCAACACAACCCAACCAAACCCAACAGAACCCAACCAAACCCAACACAACCCAACAGAACCCAACAGAACCCAACAGAACCCAACCAAACCCAACAGAACCCAACACAACCCAACAGAACCCAACCAAACCCAACAGAACCCAACAGAACCAAACAGAACCAAACAGAACCCAACAGAACCCAACAGAACCCAATGGAACCCAACGGAACCAAACCAACCCAGCCCAAGGCAGCAGAACGAACAGAACCCAACCCAACAGAACCAAACAGAACCAAACAGAACCAAACCCAACCCCATTGACTCAACCCAACCCAACGGAACCGAACCCAACCCAACTCAACGGAACCCAACCCAACAGAACCCAACTCAATGGAACCCAACGGAACCAAACCCAACGGAGCTTAAACCAACGGAACCCAACAGAACTGAACAGAACCAAACCCAACCCAAAAGGATCCAACGGAACCACACAGAACCAAACCCAACCCAACGGAACCGAACAGAAGCAAACCCAAAGGAACCTAAACCGACCGAACCCAATGGAACCAAACCAAACCAAACTCAATGAAATGGAATCAAACCCAACCCAATGGAACCAAACCCAACCCAACTAAACAGAACCCAATGGAACCAAACACAACAGAACCCAAAGAAACCCAAAGGAACCCAATGGAACCAAACCCAACAGAACCCAACAGAACCAAATCCAACCCCATCCAACCCACCCTGAGGAAACCAAACCCAACTCAACAGAGGCGGCCCCCAAACCCAACCCAATGGAACAGAACCAAACCCAACTAAACGGAACCCAATGGAACACAACCCAACAGAACCCATCCCAACCCAACGAAACCAAAGCAATCAGAACCCAACAGAACCTGACAGAACCAAACCCAACCCAACTGAACAGAACCAAACCCAACTGAATGCAATTGAACCCAACCCAATGGAACCAAACCCAACGGAACCCAACAGAACCAAACTCAACTGAATGCAACGGAACCCAAGCCAACCCAACGGAACCAATCCCAACGGAACGCAACAGAACCCAACCCAACAGAACCAAACCCAACCCAACAGAACCCAAACAGAACCCAACCCAACAGAACACAACAGAACCAAGCTCAACTTAATGCAATAAAACCCAAGCCAACCCAACGGAACCAAACCCAACAGAACCCAACAGAACAAAACCCAACGGAACCAAACCCGACCCAACGGAACCAAACTCAACTGAATGCAATGGAACCCAAGCCAACCGAAAGAAAACCCAACCCAACAGAACCCAACAGAACCAAATCCAACCCAATGCAACCCGACCCAACTGAATGCAATTGAGCCCAACTCAATGGAATTGAACCCAACTCAATGGAATTGAACCCAACTCACTGGAATCAAACCCAACTCACTGGAATCAAACCCAACTCACTGGAATCAAACCCAACTCAATGGAATTGAACCCAACGGAACGCAACAGAACCAAACCCAACGGAAGCCACCAGAAGCCAACAGAACCAAACTCAACCCAATGGAATGCAACAAAGCCAAACCCAACCCAACAGAACGAAACCCAATGGAATCCAATGGAACTCAAGCCAACGGAACCAAACCCAACGGAACCCAACCCAACCCAACAGAACCAAACCCAACCCAATGGAACCAAACCAAACGGAACCAAACCCAACTGAATGCAATGGAACCAAACCCAACCCAACGGAACCCAACAGAGGCAAACCCAATGGAACCAAAACCGACGGAACCCAACGGAACCAAACCAAACCAAACCCAACTGAATGCAACGGACCCAAACCCAACCCAATGGAACCAAATCCAACCCAATTAAACAGAACCCAATAGAAACAAACACAACAGAACCCAAAGGAACCCAACGGAACCCAACAGAACCAAATCCAACCCAACGGAACCAAACCCAACCCAACGGAACCAAACCCAACTGAATGCAATGGAACCAAACCCAACCCAACGGAACGCAACACCTCCAAACCCAACCCAACGGAACCAAATCCAATCCAACCCAACGGAAGCAAATCCAATCCAACCCAACGGAACCAAACCCAACCCAACTAAACGGAACCCAATGGAACACAACCCCACGGAACCCAACAGAACCAACCCAACCCAACGGAACCAAACCAAACCCAACCAAATCCAAATCCAACTGAATGGAACGCAATGGAACCAAACCCAACCCAACTGAAGGGAACCCAACGGAACCCAAGCCAACCCAACGGAACCAAACCCAACGGAACCCAACAGAACCAAACCCAACGGAATCCAACCCAACCCAACGGAACCCAACAGAACCAATTCCACCCCCATGGAACCAAACCCAACGGAACCAAACCCAACTGAATGCAACGGAACCAAACCCAACCCAATGGAACCAAATCCAATCCAACCCAACGGAACCCAACCCAACCCAACCCAACAGAACCAAACCCAACCCAACGGAACCAAACCAAACCCAACCAAATCCAACTGAACGGAACCCAAAGGAACCCAATGGAACCAAACCCAACGGAACCCAACAGAACCTGACGGAACCCAACAGAACCCAACAGAATCAAATCCAACCCCACCCAACCCGACAGACCCAAACCCAACCCAACAGAACAGAACCAAAACCAACAGAACCCAATAGAACCCAACCCAACGGAACCAATCCCAACTCAACTGAACCAAACCCAACAGAACCCAACAGAACCAAACCCAACCCAACGGAACCAATCCCAACGGAACCCAACAGAACCAAACCCAACCCAACAGAACTCAATGGATACAAACCCAACAGAACCCAACGGAACCCAAGCCAATGGAATGGAACAGAACCAAAGCCAAGAGAACCCAGTGGAACCAAACCCAACCAACAAAACCCAACCCAACCCAATGCAACCCAATGGAACCCAACAGAACCCAACCCAACCCAATGGAACCCAACAGAACCCAACCCAATGCAACCCAATGGAACCCAACAGAACCCAACTCAACCCAATGGAATCCAATGGAACCCAACAAAACCGAACCAAACCCAACAAAACCGAACCAAACCCAACGGAACCCAATGGAACCAAACCCAGCCCAATTGAACCCAATGGAACCAAACCCAAAGGAACCAAACCCGACCCATCGCAACCCAACGAAACCAAAGCCAAACCAACAGAACCCAACCCAACAGAACCCAATGGAACCGAATGGAACCACACCCAGCCCAATTGAACCCCATGGAACCAAACCCAACGGAACCAAACCCAACCCGACGGAACCCAACCCAACGGAATCCAACCCAATGGAACCCAACGGAACCAAACACAACCCAACAGAACCCAACCAGCCCAACCCAATGGAACCAAACCCAACAGAACCCAACAGAACCCACCGGAACCCAACGGAACAAAACCCAACCCAACAGAACCAAACCCAATGGAACCCAACCCAACCCAACCCAAGAGAACCAAACCCAACCCAACAGAACCCAACGGAATCCAACCCAACGGAATCCAATGGAACCCAACGGAACCAAACCCAACTGAACCAAACCCAACCCAACGGAACCCAACGGAATCCAATGGGACCAAACCCAACAGCACCAAACCCAACGGAACCAAACCCAACCCAATGGAACCCAACGGAACCCAACCCAACTCAACAGAACCAAACCCAACGGAACCCAACAGAACCCAATGGAACCCAACCCAACCCAATGGAACTCAATGGAACCCACCGGAACCAAACCCAACAGAACCAAACCCAACAGAACCAAACCCAACGGAGCCCAACCAGCCCAACCCAACAGAACCCAATGGAACCCAACGGAACCAAGCCCAACCCAACTGAACCCAATGGAACCAACCCAACAGAACCAAACCGAACCCAACGGAACTCAACAGAACCCAATGGAACCCAACTCAACCCAATGGAACCCAATGGAACCCACCGGAACCAAACCCACCGGAACCAAACCCACCGGAACCAAACCCACCGGAACCAAACCCAACGGAACCGAACCCAACGGAACCAAACCCAATGGAACCAAACCAAACAGAACCAAACCCAACCCAACAGAACCCAATCCAACGGAACCAAACCCAACAGAACCCGATGGAACCCAATGGAACCCAACCCAACCCAATGGAACCCAACGGAACTCAATGGAACCCAACAGAACCCACCGGAACCCAACCAGCCCAACGGAACTCAATGGAACCCACCGGAACCAAACCCAACGGAACCCAACCAGCCCAACCCAACGGAACCCAACCAGCCCAACCCAACGGAATCCAACGGAACCAAACCCAACCCAATGGAACCCAACCCAACCAAACCCAACCGAACGGAACCCAACGGAACCAAACCCAACCCAACAGAACCCAATGGAACCAAACCCAACAGAACCAAACCCAACCCAACGGAACCAAACCCAACGGAACCCAACCCAACGGAATCAAACCCAACCCAACAGAACCCAACGGAACCAAACCCAACAGAACCAAACCCAACCCAACGGAACTCAATGGAACCCACCGGAACCAAACCCACCGGAACCAAACCCAACGGAACCCAACCAGCCCAACCCAACAGAACCCAATGGAACCCAACCCAACCCAACGGAACTCAATGGAACCCAACCCAACCCAACAGAACCCAATGGAACCCAATGGAACCAAACCCAACCCAACCCAACAGAACCCAACGGAACCAAACCCAACCCAACGGAACCCAATGGAACCCAACCCAACCCAACGGAACCCAACAGAACCCAATGGAACCCAATGGAACCCAACGGAACCCAACCCAACCCAAACGAACGGAATCCAATGGAACCCAACGGAACCAAACCCAACTCAATGGAATTCAACGGAACGGAACCAAATGGAACCAAAATACAATAAAATAAAATAAGATGGAATAGAATCAAATTCAAACTCAGACAAAATAGAATATTAAATAAAATAAAATACAGAATTTAAAAAAGAAAAAATTTTTGAAACGCAAAAAGAAAATTTTAAAATTACGAAGAAAGTTAAAAAGAAAGTTCAAAAAATACAGAATGAAATGAAACAAAACTAAAGAAAGTTACACAAAAATAAAATAGAATGAAATTTAGAATACAAAACAAAAGAAAATAAATTGTTTGGGAAATCTCAAAAATTCTTTGGAAAACCCAATAAAAACCCTCGGAAAAGTGAAAAAAACCTTCAAAAACCCCCAAAAATCCTTGGAAAATCAAAAAAAAATCCTTGGAAATTCCCCAAAAAATCCCCGGGAAATCCCAAAAATTCTTTGGAAAATCCCCAAAAATCCTTGGAAAATCCCAAACAAATCCCCTTGGAAAATCCAAAAAAAAATCCTTGGAGAATCCCCAAAAAATCCCCAGGAAATCCCAAAAAATCTTTGGAAAATCCCCAAAAATCCTTGGAAAATCCCCAAAAAAATCCTTGGAAAATCCCAAAAAAATCCCCGGGAAATCCCAAAAAAAAATCCTTGGAAAATCCCAAAAAAAATCCTTGGAAAATCTCCAAAAAATCCCTGGGAAATCCCAAAAATTCTTGGGAAAATCCCCCCAAAAAATCCCTGGAAAATCCCCAAAAAATCCCCGGGAAATCCCAAAAATTCTTTGGAAAACCAAATAAAAACCCTTGGAAAACCAAAAAAACAACCCTTCAAAAACCCCCAAAAATCCTTGGAAAATCCCAAAAATTCTTTGGAAAATCCCCAAAAAATCCCCGGGAAATCCCAAAAATTCTTTGGAAATTCCCCGAAAATCCTTGGAAAATCCTCCAAAAACGGGGAAAATTCCAAGATTTTTTTTTGCTGCCGAGAATTCCCAAATATTTCATCCCCAAAAACCCCAAAATTCCGAGGAAAAGCTTCAAACTCACCTGGGAATGGCGGAGGGCAGGGAGGGCTCATGGGAAATCCGGGATTTTCCAGGAAAAGCCAAAAAACCTCGGGAATTCCATGGGAATTGCAATTCCCAGATCCTGCAGAGGGAAAAAATTCGGATTATTTTGGGTTATTGGGAAAATTTGAAAATTTGGGGATTTTTTTTTTAGGAATTTCTGATGGAATTTTGGGGATTTTTCTGGGGATGGGTTGAGTCTGAATCCCAAAGAATTCCAAGGAAATTTTTGGTTGTTCTGGATGGAAAAGTGAGGAAAAAAAATGCTGGAAATTGAATTAATTACATTGAAATTAATTTAAAATAATTTATGAATTAATTCCATTTAAATTAATTTTAAAGAATTTATTAATGAATTCCATTTAAATTCATTTAAAAGAATTTATTAATGAATTCCATTTAAATTAATGTAAAAGAATTGATTTTTGAAATGAATTTATTTTTCCATCTTGGGCAATGGAGGGGAGGGGATTGAAGGGACCTTCCCAGGATGGAATTCCCTCAGGTTTCCACAAAAATTATCCCAAAAATTCACAAAAATTTCCAGAAAATTCTGTGAAGTCCTGGAAAAAACCTGGGAGGGAAACGGGGAAAAATTTCAGGAAATTATGGAAAAAAAATCTGGGAAATTCTGGGAAAATTCCAAGAAAAACTTGAGGAAATTCCAGGAAAAATTTGTGAAATTCTGGAAAAATTCCAAGGAAATTTTTGATTGTTCTGGGTGGAAAAGTGAGGAAAAAAATCCTGGAAATTGAATTCATTACATTGAAATTAATTTAAAAGAATTATTCACAAAAAAATTTCAGAAAAATCTGTGAAGTCCTGGAAAAAAACTGGGAGACAAAGGGAGAAAATTTTCAGGAAATGATGGAAAAAATCTGGGAAAATTCCAAGAAAAACTTGAGGAAATTCCAGGAAAAAATTGTGAAATTCCGGGAAAATTCCAGGAAATTTTTAAAAATCTGAGGAAATTTGGAGAAAATCCAGGAAAACTTGAGGAAATTTTGGGAAATTTGAGGAAATTTGGGAAAACCTGAGGAAAACTGCAGAAAATTGGAAGAAATTCCAAGAAAAATTGAGGAAATACTGGGAAAAATCCAGGAAATCCTGGGAAATTTGAGAAAATTAGGGGGAAAATTCAGGATTTTTGGGAAAATTTGGGAAATCCGGGAAAATTTGAGGAAATCTGGGAAAAGCTCTGGAAAATCCCAGAAATTTTGAAGAAATTATGGGAAAAATTCAGAAAAAATCAGGAAAATCCAAGAAAAGTCTGGGAAATTCTGTGAAAAATTTGGAAAATCCTGGGAAATTCAGGAAATATGGGGGAAATTCCAGGAAAATTCCAGAATATTTTGGGAAAAGCTCCAGGAAATTGCAGAAAATTGGAGAAAAATACAGGAAAAATCCAGAAAATCCAAGAAATTTTGAGGAAATTTCAGGGGAAAGCTTCAGGAAATCCCAGAAAATAATTGAGAAAATCCAGGAAAATTTGAGGAAATTATGGGGAAAATCCAGGAAATCCAGGAAAATTAGATAAAATTATGGGGAAAATTCAGGAAATCCTGGAAAATCTCCAGAAAATCCAGGAAAATGTGAAGAAATTATGGGAAAAATTCAGAAAAAAATCAGGAAATTCCGAAGAAATACTCCAGGAAAAATCTGGGAAATTCCAGAAAAATCCCAGAAAATTCTGGGGAAATTTCCAGGAAATCCCAGAAAATCTCAGAAAAAAATTTGAAGAAAATTCCAGAAAAAACCCAGAAAATCCCAGAAAAAAAAATGGAGAAAACTCCAGGAAAAATTCAGAAAATCAAAGAAAATTTGAGGAAATTCTGGGAATTTTTGGGAAACACTCCAGGAAATTCTGGAAAATTGAGGAAATTTGTGAAAAATCCAGGAAAAATCCAGGAAATCCCAGAAAATTTGAAGAAATTCTGGGGAAAATCCAGGAAAAATCTGGGAAATTCTGTGAAAAATTTGGAAAATCCTGGGAAATTTGGGAAATTTAGGAAATGGGGGGAAATTCCAGGAAAATTCCAGAACATTTTGGGAAAAGCTCCAGGAAATCCCAGAAAATTGGAGAAAAGTACAGGAAAAATCCAGAAAATCCAAGAAATTTTGAGGAAATTTCAGGGAAAAACTTCAGGAAATCCCAGAAAAAAATTGAGAAAATCCAGGAAAATTTGAGGAAATTATGGGAAAAATCCAGGAAATCCGGGAAAATTTGATAAAATGATGGGGAAAATTCAGGAAATCCTGGAAAAGCTGCAGAAAATCCAGGAAAATGTGAAGAAATTATGGGAAAAATTCAGAAAAAAATCAGGAAATTCCAAAGAAATACTCCAGGAAAAATCTGGGAAATTCCAGAAAAATCCCAGAAAATTCTGGGGAAATTTCCAGGAAATTCCAGAAAATCCCAGAAAAAAATTGAAGAAAATTCCAGGAAAAATCCAGAAAATCCCATAAAATTGGAGAAAATTCCAGAAAAAATCCAGAAAATCCCAGAAAATTTGAGGAAATTCTGGGAAATTTGAGGAAATTCCAGGGAAAATCTGGGAAATTTTGGGAAACACTCCAGGAAATTCTGGAAAATTGAGGAAATTTGTGAAAAATCCAGGAAAAGCCAGAAAATTCCAAGAAATCCAGAAATTTGAGGAAATTCCAGAAAATCTGGGAAAAACTCCGGAAAAAATCCAAGAAATCTGGAAAAAAATCAGGAAAATTCAAGGAAATCTGAGAAAAGCTCAAAAAAAATCCGAGAAAAATCCAGGAAATTTAAGAAAAGTTCCAGAAATCCCAGAAAATTTGAGGAAATTTTGGGAAAACTCCAGGAAATTCCAGGGAAAATTCAGGAAATTCTGGAAAAATCTCCAGGAAATTGAAGGAAATTCTGGGGAAAAATCTGGGAAATTCTGGGAAAAATTTCAATGAAATCCTGGAAAAATTGAAGAAATTCCACAAAATTCCAGGAATCCTGGAAAATTGGGGAAATTCCATGAAAGTTTGAAGAAATTCCCAAAAAAAAATTTCCCAAATTTTTCATGGATTTCTCCTGAATTTATCCAAATTTTTCATGGATTTCTCCCAAATTTTCACGGATCTTTCACGGATTTATCCTGAATTTCTCATCAATTTTTGATGGATTTCTCCCAGATTTTGCTTTGATTTTTAATGGATTTTTCCTGAATTTTTCATGGATTTTTCCCAATTTTTTTCCCAAAGTTTTTCATGGATTTTTTATGGATTTCTCCCAAATTTTAATGGATTTTTTGTGGAATTTTTCCCAGAATTATTCCAAACTTCTCACGGATTCATCCCCAACTTTTTCTGTGTCTCTCTGGGAATTCTCCTGGATTTCTTCTGAATTTTTCATGGAATTTTCCTGGGTTTATCCCGGATTTTCCATCGATTTATTCCCAATTTTTTCCTGGATTTTCTCCCAAATTTTTCCCAATTTTTTCATGGATTTCTCCCAAATTTTCCCCGGATTTTTTCATGGATTTCTCCCAAATTTTCCACGGATCTTTCGCGGATTTATCCTGAATTTCTCATCAATTTTTGATGGATTTCTCCCAGAATTTGCTTTGATTTTTAATGGATTTTTCCTGAATTTTTCATGGATTTTTCCCATTTTTTTTCCCAAATTTTTCATGGATTTCTCCCAAACTTTTCCCAAATTTTTCATGGATTTCTCCCAAATTTTTCCCCATTTTTTTAAGGATTTCTCCCAAATTTTCCCAAATTTTTCATGGATTTCTGCCAAATTTATCCCAAATTTTTCCCAAAATTTTCATGGATTTCTCCCAAATTTTCCCCATTTTTTTCATGGATTTCTCCCAAATTTTTCCTGAATTTTTCATGGATTTTTCCCAATTTTTCCCCAAATTTTTTCATGGATTTTTCTTGGATTTCTCCCGAATTTGAATGGATTTTTTGTGGAATTTTTCCCAGAATTATTCCAAACTTCTCACGGATTCATCCCCAATTTTTTCTGTGTCTCTCTGGGAATTCTCCTGGATTTCTTCTGAATTTTTCACGGAATTTTCCTGGGTTTATCCCGGATTTTCCATCGATTTATTCCCAATTTTTTCCTGGAATTTCTCCCAAACTTATCCCAAATTTTTCATGGATTTCTCCCAAATTTTCCTGGAATTTTCCTGGATTTCTTCTGAATTTTTCATGGAATTTTCCTGGATTTATCCCGGATTTTCCACAGATTTATTCCAAATTTTTTCCTGGAATTTCTCCCAAATTTTTCCCAGATTTTTTCATGGATTTCTCCCAAATTTTCACGGATCTTTCACGGATTTATCCTGAATTTCTCAGCAATTTTTGATGGATTTCTGTCAGATTTTGCTTTGATTTTTAATGGATTTTTCCTGAATTTTTCATGGATTTTTCCCAATTTTTTTCCCAAAGTTTTTCATGGATTTTTTATGGATTTCTCCCGAATTTGAATGGATTTTTTGTGGAATTTTTCCCAGAATTATTCCAAACTTCTCACGGATTTATCCCAAATTTTTTCTGTGTCTCTCTGGGAATTCTCCTGGATTTCTTCTGAATTTTTCATGGAATTTTCCTGGGTTTATCCCGGATTTTCCATCGATTTATTCCCAATTTTTTCCTGGAATTTCTCCCAAATTTTTCCCAGATTTTTGCATGGATTTCTCCCAAATTTCTCATCAATTTTTGATGGATTTCTGTCAGATTTTTCTTGGATTTTTAATGGATTTTTCCTGAATTTTTTCCTGGAATATCTCCGAAATTTTTCCCATTTTTTTCATGGATTTCTCCCAAATTTTTCCCCATTTTTTTCAAGGATTTCTCCTGAATTTATCCCAAATTTTTCATGGATTTCTCCCAATTTTTTCCCCAATTTTTCCTGGAATTTCTCCCAAATTTTCCCCATTTTTTTCATGGATTTCTCCCAAATTTTCCCAAATTTTTATGGATTTATCCCAAATTTTCCCCTTTTTTTATGGGTTTATCCCAAATTTTTCATGGATTTCTCCCAAATTTTTCCCAAATTTTTCATGGATTTCTCCCAAATTTTTCATGGATTTCTCCCAATTTTTTTCCCAAAGTTTTTCATGGATTTTTCGTGGATTTCTCCCGAATTTGAATGGATTTTTTGTGGAATTTTTCCCAGAATTATTCCAAACTTCTCACGGATTTATCCCCAATTTTTTCTGTGTCTCTCTGGGAATTTTCCTGGATTTCTTCTGAATTTTTCATGGAATTTTCTGGATTTATCCCGGATTTTCCATCGATTTATTCCCAATTTTTCCTGGAATTTCTCCCAAATTTTTCCCAAATTTTTCATGGATTTCTCCCAAATTTTTCCCAAATTCTCCTGGATTTCTTCCGAATTTTTCATGGAATTTTCCTGGGTTTATCCCGGATTTTCCACCGATTTATTCCCAATTTTTCCTGGAATTTCTCCCAGATTTTTCCCAAATTTTTCATGGATTTCTCCCAAATTTTGCACGGATCTTTCACGGATTTATCCCGAATTTCTCAGCAATTTTTGATGGATTTCTGTCAGATTTTTCTTGGATTTTTAATGGATTTTTCCTGAATTTTTTCCTGGAATATCTCCGAAATTTTTCCCATTTTTTTCATGGATTTCTCCCAAATTTTTCCCCATTTTTTTCAAGGATTTCTCCTGAATTTATCCCAAATTTTTCATGGATTTCTCCCAAATTTTTCCCAAATTTTTCATGGATTTCTCCCAAATTTTTCATGGATTTCTCCCATTTTTTTTCCCAAAGTTTTTCATGGATTTTTCGTGGATTTCTCCCGAATTTGAATGGATTTTTTGTGGAATTTTTCCCAGAATTATTCCAAACTTCTCACGGATTTATCCCCAATTCTTCCCAGATTTTTTCTGTGTCTCTCTGGGAATTCTCCTGGATTTCTTCCGAATTTTTCATGGAATTTTCCTGGATTTATCCCGGATTTTCCATCGATTTATTCCCAATTTTTCCTGGAATTTCTCCCAAATTTTTCCCAAATTTTTCATGGATTTCTCCCAAATTTTCCATGGATCTTTCACGGATTTATCCTGAATTTCTCAGCAATTTTTGATGGATTTCTGTCAGATTTTGCTTTGATTTTTAATGGATTTTTCCTGAATTTTTCAAGGATTGATCCCAAATTTTTCATGAAATTTCTTGGATTTTCCATCAATTTATCCTCGATTTTTCATGGATTTTTCATGGATTTTTCCTGATTTTTTTCATGGATTTTTGTCAGATTTTTAACAGATTTTTCATGGATTTCTCCTGAATATTTCCTGAATTTTTTCATGGATTTCTCCTGGATTTTCTCTGGGTTTTTCCTGAATTTTTCCTGGATTTTTCCTGGATTTTCTCTGGATTTTTCCTGAATTTTTCATGGATTTTTCCTGGATTTTCGCTGGGTTTTTCCTGAATTTTTCATGGATTTTTCCTGGATTTTCACTGGGTTTTTCCTGAATTTTTCATGGATTTCTCCAAAATATTCTCCATGGATTTCTCATGGATTTATCCCAGATTTTTCATGGAGTTCCTCCCTGATTTTTCCTGAATTTTTTCTGGATTTCGCCAGGATTTCCATGGAGTTTTCATTAATTTTCATTAATTACTCCCGGATTTTTAATTATTCTCTCCTGGATTTCCTCGAATCTCTGAATTTTCTTCCATTTTTCCCTAAAAATCCAAATCTTTCCAGACATTTTTGCCCAAAAATCCCTGAATTTATTGAAATTTTCCAAAAAAATCCTGCAATTTCCTCATTTTTTCAAAAAAAATCCAAACATTTTCTCCATTTTTCATTTAAAAATCCAGGAATTTTCTATATTTCCATTAAAATCCGGGAATTTCCTCATTTCTCCCCCAAAATCCACAATTTTCCTCCATTTTCCCATGAAAATTCCTGGATTTATTCAATTTTTCCTTGAAAATCCACTTTTTTCCTCAATTTCCCCCTAAAAATCCACTTTTTTTTCTCCATTTTCCCCTTAAAATCCAAATATTTATTCAATTTTTCCATGAAAATTCTGGAACTTCCTCCATTTTATCCCTGGATTTATTCAATTTTCCCCAAAAAATCCACAAATTTCCCCCAAAATTCAGGAATTTCCTCCATTTTTCCCTAAAAATCCACTTTTTTTACCTGAAAATCCAAGTATTTCCTCAATTTTTCCACGAAAACATTGGAATTTTCTCCATTTTCCAAGGAAAAAAAATTGGAATTATGGAAAAATTAGGGCAGGGAAAAGGAAAAATTTGGGAATTCTGGAGAATTGAGGGAAGGGGAATGGAGAAAGTTGGGAATTCTGGAAAAATTAGGGGGAAAAAAAAGGAAAAATTGAGAATTATGGAAAATTTGGGGCAAAAAAGGGGAAAATCGGGAATTCTGGAAAAGCGAGGGCTGGGAAAATGAAAAATTTGGGAATGATGGAAAATTTAGGGCAGGGAAAGAAAAATTGATGGGATTTACAGGAAAATTGGGGCAGAGAAAGGGGAATTTTGGCAATGAAGGAAAATTGAGGGCAAAGAGAAGGAAAATTTTGGGAATTGTGGAAAAATCGGGGCAGGGAAAGAAAAATTGATGGGATTTATAAGGAATTTTCGGCAGGAAAAAAAGGAAAATTTTGGGAGTTCTGGAAAATTTATTGCAGGGAATGGGAAAAAATGAGGAATTCCGGGAAAATTAGGGCAGAGAAATGAAAAATTTGGGAATTGTGGCAAACGGAGGGCGCAGAGCCCCCAGCGAGGAGCTGCTCCCGCACCTGGCTCGGGAATGCGGCTCCAGAAGCACCTGGAGCTGTGGGATCCTCAGGATTTTGGGTTATTTTAGGATATTTTGCGGATATTTTGGGTTATTTTAGTATATTTTGGGGATATTTTGGGAATGTCACCCTCACACAAAGCGCTGCCACCCGCAGCCAACCCCACCCCAGGGCCCGTCCCCATTGCCGGGGGCGGCGGTGCCATTTTCCAAGCGGGAATTAAAAAAAAAAAATAAAATAAAAAATCAATTAAAAAAAAAAAAAAAGCCGGGAATGAGGTCGGGAATTTCGAGCAGAGAGCAAGGAAGGAAGGAAGGAAGGAGAAGGTGCAGAGGCCGGAGCGCGGTGGGACTTTTGCAATCAACTTTCAACCCACGCCGAGCCGAGCCCTGAGGGGGCGGCTGAGGGAGGAGGGAGCGCGGGGTCCCTGAGGGGGGAGCGATGGCGGAGGGCGGGCTCGGAGCGAGGGGAGGGGACGGAGCGAAGGAGAGGGAGACGGAGAGGGAGAGAAGAGAGAGAGAGAGGAGAGGGGGAGGCGGCGGCCGCCATGGCCGGGAAGGAGCGGGGAGCGGGGCCGCTGCCGCCTCGCCGCCCTGCCCAGCCCGGTGACAGCTGCCGGGGGAGCCGCGGGGAAGCGGCGCGGCCGCGGCTCCGCCCGCGGGGCCCCGCTCGTTCGCTCGCTCGCTCGCTCGCACTCACCTGCCGCTGCCAGGGCCGAGGCCGCGGGCAGCGCCGCAGCGACTCCCGCGGCCGGGCCGGGCCCCGGGGGCTGCGGCCTGCGGGAGCCGCCCGGGGGAGGGCGGCGGGCGGTGCTGGCGGCCCCGGCTCCCCCTCAGGGGCTCCCCCCGGGCCGGCCGGGGCCCCTCGGCTGGGCGGCGCGGCGCGGCTGCGGGGCTCCGGCTCGGGCTCGCCGCGATCCTCCCTCCTCCCGGCGGGACGGGGCGGAGCTGGGCATGGAGGACGAAGGGGGCGGTGGCGGCGGAGCTCCGCTGGGGATGGATCCTCCTCCTCCTCCTGCGCTTCCTCCTCCTCCTCCGCCGGCCGAGGCCTCGGAGCCCGGAGCCGCCATCTTCTGCCGCCAGCCCCGGGCTGCGGGCCCGGGGCGGCCCCGCTGCTGCGGCCGGGACGGGGACGGGAAGGGGAAGGGGACGGGAAGGGGAAGGGGACGGGAAGGGGAAGGCGGCGCCATGTTGGCGGCTGAGGGCGGCCGGCGCTGAGGGCGGCTGAGGGCCGGGCCTGGGCATCGCTACCCGCTGCCGCCGCTCTGCCCTCGGTTCCCATCCCTGCCGGTGCCACCGCTGTGCCCTCAGCTCCGGTGCCCTCAGCCACGGGAGCTTTTCGGTGTCCCCGCGGTGCCCTCAGCTTCGGGACGCCGCTGTGCCCCGAGCCGCGGGAGTTCTCCGGTGCCATCGCTCTGCCCTAAGCTCCGGATCGTTCCCGGTGTCCCCTCACTGCCCTCAGCCCCGGGAGCTCCCCGGTGCCCTCAGCCTCACTGCCCTCAGCTCCGGGAGCTCCCCGCTGTCCCCTCGGTGCCCCCAGCTCCGGGACCCCTCGGTGCCCTGAACCCCGGATCGTTCCCGGTGTCCCCTCGGTGCTATCAGCCCCAGTGCCTTCTCGGTGCCCTCAGCCCTGGGAGGTCCCCGGTGTCACTGCTGTGCCCTCAGCCTCGGTGCCCTTAGCTCCGAGAGCTCCCCCGTGCCCTCTCGGTGCCCTCAGCCCCGGATCCTTCCCGGTGCCCCTCAGCGCCCTCAGCTCTGGGAGCTCCCCGGTGCCTCTCGGTGCCCTCAGCCCCGGGACCTTCCCGGTGCCACCGCTGTGCCCTCAGCCCAGTGTCCCCTCGGTGCCCTCAACCCCGGATCGTTCCCGGTGCCCCTCATTGCCCTCAGCCCTCGGTGTCCCCTCGGTGCCCTCAGCCCCTGTGCCCTCATGGTGCCCTGAGCTCCGGGAGTTTCCTGGTGCCACCGCTGTGCCCTCAGCCCCGGGATCATTCCTGGTGTCACCACGGTGCCCTCAGCCCGGATGGTCCCCCGTATCACTGCTGTGCCCTCAGCCTCAATGTTCCTCGGTGCCCTCAGCCCCGGATCGTTCCTGGCGCCCTTCGGTGTCCCTCAGCGTCCCTCGGTGTGTCCCCTCGGTGCCCTCAGCCCCGGATCGTTCCCGGTGTCCCTTCATTGCCCCAGCCTTGGTGCCTGCTCGGTGCCCTGAGCTCCGGTGCCTTCTTGGTGTCCCCTCATTGCCCTCAGCCCCGAGACCTTCCCGGTGTCCCCTCGGTGCCCTCAGCCCCGGATCGTTCCCGTTGCCCTCACGGTGCCCTGAGCCCCGGACCGTTCCCGGTGTCCCCTCATTGCCCTCAGCCCTCGGTGTCCCCTCACTGCCCTCAGCCCCGGTGCCCTCACGGTGCCCTCAGCCCCGGATCGTTCCCGGTGCCGCCGCTGTGCCCTCAGCTCTGGGATCCCACCGTGCCCTCAGCCCCGGGATCATTCCCGGCGCCACCGCTGTGCCCTCAGCCCAGCGTCCCCTCGGTGCCCCGCATTGCCCTCAGCTCTCGGTGTCCCCTCGGTGCCCTCAGCCCGGCTGTCCTCAACCCTGGGTGTCCCTCCCAGCCCCAGGTGTCCCCCAGGTGTCCCCTCGGTGCCCTCAGCCCCGGGTCCTTCCCGGTGTCCCCTCATTGCCCTCAGCCCTCGGTGTCCCCTCGGTGCCCTCAGCCCCGGTGCCCTCACGGTGCCCTGAGCCCCGGATCGTTCCTGGTGCCGCCGCTGTGCCCTCAGCTCTGGGATCCCACCGTGCCCTCAGCCCCGGGATCATTCCCGGTGTCACCACGGTGCCCTCAGCCCGGATGGTCCCCGATATCACCGCTGTGCCCTCAGCCTCGCTGTCCCCTCGGTGCCCTCAGCCCTGGATGGTTCCTGGCGCCCTTCGGTGTCCCTCAGTGTCCCTCGGTGTGTCCCCTCGGTGCCCTCAGCCCCGGATCGTTCCCGGTCTCCCTTCATTGCCCTCAGCCTTGGTGCCTGCTCGGTGCCCCGAGCTCCGGTGCCTTCTTGGTGTCCCCTCATTGCCCTCAGCCCCGAGACCTTCCCGGTGTCCCCTCGGTGCCCTCAGCCCCGGTGCCCTCAGCCCCGTATCGTTCCCAGTGTCCCCTCGGTGCCCTCAGCCCCGGTGCCCTCATGGTGCCCTGAGCTCCGGGAGTTTCCTGGTGCCACCGCTGTGCCCTCAGCCCTGGGATCCCACCGTGCCCTCAGCCCCAGGATCGTTCCCGGTGTCCCCTCATTGCCCTCAGCCCTCGGTGTCCCCTCGGTGCCCTCAGCCCCGGTGCCCTCATGGTGCCCTCAGCCCCGGATCGTTCCCGGTGTCCCCTCATTGCCCTCAGCCCTCGGTGTCCTCTCGGTGCCCTCAGCCCCGGTGCCCTCACGGTGCCCTGAGCCCCGGATCGTTCCTGGTGCCACCGCTGTGCCCTCAGCCCTGGGATCCCACCGTGCCCTCAGCTCTGGGATCATTCCCGGTGCCACCGCTGTGCCCTCAGCCCAGCGTCCCCTCGGTGCCCCGCATTGCCCTCAGCTCTCGGTGTCCCCTCGGTGCCCTCAGCCCGGGTGTCCTCAACCCTGGGTGTCCCTCCCAGCCCCAGGTGTCCCTCAGTGTCCCCTCGGTGCCCTGAGCCCCGGATCGTTCCCGGTGTCCCTCAGTGTCCCTCGGTGTCCCCCCCAGCCCCAGGTGTCCCTCGGTGCCCTCAGCCCCGGACCGTTCCCGGTGTCCCCTCATTGCCCTCAGCCCTCGGTGTCCCCTCGGTGCCCTCAGCCCCGGTGCCCTCAAGGTGCCCTCAGCCCCGGATCGTTCCTGGTGGCGCCGCTGTGCCCTCAGCTCTGGGATCCCACCGTGCCCTCAGCCCCGGGATCATTCCCGGTGTCACCACGGTGCCCTCAGCCCGGATGGTCCCCGGTATCACCGCTGTGCCCTCAGCCCTCGGTGTCCCCTCGGTGCCCTCAGAATTTGGGAATCCCCTCAGAAAATCGGGAAATTCCCTCAGGAATCTGGGAATTCCCTCAGAAATCAAGGAAATCTCTCAGAAATCCAGGAATCCCTCATTGCTGCAGTTAGGGACTGAATTGTGCCCCCATATTCTCCTTTTCCTACCTGATTTCCCTCAGAAATCCAGGAATTCCCTCAGGAATTGGGGAATCCCCTCAGAAAATCTGGAAATTCCCTCAGAAATCAAGGAATTCCCTCAGGAATTTGGAAATTCCCTCAGAAATCCAGGAATCCCTCATTGCTGCAAGCAGGGACTGAATTCCAACCCCATATTCCCCTTTTCCCACCTGGAATTCCCTCAGGAATTTGGGAATCCCCTCAGAAATTTGAGAATTTCTTCAGGAAGTTTGGGAATCCCCTCAGAAATTATGGAAAATCCCTCAGAAATCCAGGAATTTCCTCATTGCTGCAAGCAGGAACTGAATTTTGCTGCCATATTCCCCTTTTTCCACCTGATTTTCCTCAGAAATCCAAGAATTCCCTCAGGAATTTGGGAATTTCCTCATTGCTGCAAGCAGGGACTGAATTTTGCTGCCATATTCCCCTTTTTCCACCTGATTTTCCTCAGAAAACAGAGAATTCCCTCAGAAATGCTGGAATTCCCTCAGAAATCCAAGAATTCCCTCAGGAATTTGGGAATCTCTCATTGCTGCAAGCAGGAACTGAATTTCGCTGCCATATTTCTTTTTTTCCACCTGATTTTCCTCAGAAAACAGAGAATTCCCTCAGAAATTTGGGAATTTCCTCAGGAAGTTTGGGAATCCCCTCAGAAATCCAGGAATTTCCTCATTGCTGCAAGCAGGGATGGAATTTTGCTGCCATGTTCCCCTTTTCCCACCTGAATCCACACAGAAATTTGGGAATTCCCTCAGGAATCAAAGAATCTCTCATTGCTGCGAGCGGGGACTGAATTTTGCTGCCATATTCCCCTTTTTCCACCTGGAATTCCCTCAGAAATTTGGGAATTTCCTCATAAATCTGGGAATTTCTTCAGGAATTTGGGAATCTCCCATTGCTGCGAGTGGGGACTGAATTTTGCTCCATCCTTCCCCTTTCCCACCTGAATTCCCTCAGGAATTTGGGAATTCCCTCCTCAGAAATTTGGGGATTTTTGCATTGCTGCAAGCAGGGACGGAATTTTGCCTCCATATTCCCCGTTTCCCACCTGGAATTCCCTCAGGAATTTGGGAATTTCCTCAGGTAATTTGGGAATCCCCTCAGAAGATCTGGAAATTCCCTAAGAAATCAAGGAATTCCTTCAGAAATCAAGAAAATCCCTCAGAAATCCAGGAATCACTCATTGCTGCAAGCAGGAACTGAATTTCGCTGCCATATTTCTTTTCTTCCACCTGATTTTCCTCAGAAAACAGAGAATTCCCTCTGAAATCTGGGAATTCCCTCAGGAATTTGGGAATCTCTCATTGCTGCAAACAGGGACTGAATTCCAACCCCATATTCCCTTTTTCCCACCTGGAATTCCCTCAGAAAACAGAGAATTCCCTCAGAAATTTGGGAATTTCCTCAGGAAATTTGGGGATTTTTGCATTGCTGCAAGCAGGGACTGAATTTTGGCTCCCTATTCCCCGTTTCCCACCTGGAATTCCCTCAGAAATCCAGGAATTCCTTCAGGAATTTGGGAATTTCCTCAGGTAATTTGGGAATCCCCTCAGAAGATCTGGAAATTCCCTCAGAAATCAAGACAATCCCTCAGAAATCCAGGAATCCCTCATTGCTGCAGTTAGGGACTCAATTGTGCCCCCATATTCTCCTTTTCCTACCTGATTTCCCTCAGAAATCCAGGAATTCCCTCAGGAATTGGGGAATTTCCTCAGGAAGTTTGGGAATCCCCTCAGAAATTATGGAAATTCCCTCAGAAATCCAGGAATCTCTCATTGCTGCAAGCAGGGAATGAATTTCGCTGCCATATTTCTTTTTTCCCACCTGATTTTCCTCAGAAATCCAAGAATTCCCTCAGAAATCCGGGAATTCCCTCAGAAATCCAAGAATTCCCCCAGGAATTTGGGAATCTCTCATTGCTGCAAACAGGGACTGAATTCCACTTCCATATTCCCCTTTTCCCACCTGAATCCCCAAAGAAATTTGGGAATTCCCTCAAGAATCTGAGAATTCCCTCAGAAATCAAGGAAATCTCTCAGGAATCCAGGAATCCCTCATTGCTGCAGTTAGGGACTGAATTGTGCCCCCATATTCTCCTTTTCCCACCTGATTTCCCTCAGAAATCCAGGAATTCCCTCAGGAATTTGGAAATCTCTCATTGCTGCAAGCAGGGACTGAATTCCAACCCCATATTCCCCTTTTCCGTCCTGGAATTCCCTCAGAAAACAGAGAATTCCTCAGAAATTTGGGAATTTCCTCAGGAAGTTTGGGAATCCCCTCAGAAATTATGGAAATTCCCTCAGAAATCCAGGAATTTCCTCATTGCTGCAAGCAGGGACTGAATTTCGCTGCCATATTCCCTTTTCCCACCTGATTTTCCTCAGAAACAGAGAATTCCCTCAGAAATCCTGGAATTCCCTCAGAAATCCAGGAATTCCCTCAGGAATTTGGGAATCTCTCATTGCTGCAAACAGGGACTGAATTCCACTTCCATATTCCCCTTTTCCCACCTGAATCCCCAAAGAAATTTGGGAATTCCCTCAGGAAATTTGAAAATCCCCTCAGAAATTTGGAATCCCCTCAGAAATCCAGGAATTTCCTCATTGCTGCAGTTAGGGACTGAATTGTGCCCCCATATTCTCCTTTTTCCACCTGATTTTCCTCAGAAATCCAGGAATTCTCTCAGGAATTTGGGAATCCCTCAGAAATCCAGGAATTTCCTCATTGCTGCAAGCAGGGACTGAATTCCAACCCCATATTCCCCTTTTCCCACCTGGAATTCCCTCAGAAAACAGAGAATTCCCTCAGAAATTTGGGAATTTCCTCAGGAAATTTGGGAATTCCCTCAGAAGTCTGGGAGTTTTCTCAAGAATCTGGGAATTCCCTCAGGAAAATCGGGAAATTCCCTCAGAAATTCCCTCAGAAATTTGGGGATTCCCTCGGAAATCTGAGAATTCCCTCAGAAGTCTGGGAATTTTCTCAAAAATCTGGGAATTCCTTCACGAAAATCGGGAAATTCCCTCAGAAATTCCCTCAGGCATTTTGGAATCCCCTCAGGAAAATCCCTCAGAAATTCCCTCAGGAATTTGGGAATTCCCTCAGAAGTCTGGGAATCCCCTCGGAAATCTGAGAATTCCCTCAGAAGTCTGGGAATTTTCTCAGGAATCTGGAATTCCTTCACGAAAATCAGGAAATTCCCTCAGAAATTCCCTCAGAAATTTGGGATTTCCCTCAGGAAAATCAGGAAATTCCCTCAGGAATTTAGGAATTCCCTTAGGAAATCTGGGAATCCCTCAGGAAATTTGAGAATTCTCTCAGAAGTCTGGAAATTTTCTCAAGAATCTGGGAATTCCCTAAGGAATTTGGGATTTCCCTCAGGAAAATCTGGAAATTCCCTCAGAAATTCCCTCAGAAATA
>CM063129.1:114650599-114689818 GCA_031885435.1 Passerculus sandwichensis | reverse complement strand
TTAGGAAATCTGGGAATCCCCTCAGGAAATTTGAGAATTCTCTCAGAAGTCTGGAAATTTTCTCAAGAATCTGGGAATTCCCTAAGGAATTTGGGATTTCCCTCAGGAAAATCTGGAAATTCCCTCAGAAATTCCCTCAGAAATCTGGGAATTCCCTCAGAAGTCTGGGAATTTTCTCAGGAATCTGGGAATTCCTTCACGAAAATTGGGAAATTCCCTCAGAAATTTGGGATTTCCCTCAGGAAAATCGGGAAATTCCCTCAGAAATTCCTTCAGAAATTTGGGATTTCCCTCAGGAAAATCGGGAAATTCCCACAGAAATTCCCTCAGAAATCTGGGAATCCCCTCAGAAATTTGGGAATCCCCTCAGAAGTCTGGGAATTTCCTTCACAAAAATCGGGAAATTCCCTCAGAAACCCTTTATTCCCCCTCAAAATTCCCATTTTTCTCATTAAAAAAAACCCCAAAAATTCCAATTTTTCCCCCTGAAAATTCCCATTAAAAATTCCCAATTTCCCCAGAAAATTCCCATTTTTAACCCTTTTTTTCCCCGAAAATTCCCATTTGTAACCCATTTTTCCCCAGAAAATTCCCATTTTTAACCCTTTTTTCCCCATCAAAATTCCCATTTTTCCCATTTAAAAAAAACCCCAAAATTCCAATTTTCCCCCAGAAAATTCCCATTTTTAACCCTTTTTTCCCCTCAAAATTCCCATTTTTAACCCATTTTTCCCCCGAAAATTCCCATTTTTAACCCTTTTTTCCCCAGAAAATTCCCATTTTTAACTCTTTTTTCCCCCTGAAAATCCCCATTTTTAAACCCTTTTTTCCCCAGAAAATTCCCATTTTCCCATTAAAAATACCCCAAAAATACCAATTTTTCCCCCAGAAAATTCCCGTTTTTAACCCTTCTTTCCCCCTCAAAATTCCCATTTTTAACCCTTTTTCCCCAGAAAATTCCCATTTTTCCCATTAAAAAAAACCCCAAAATTCCAATTTTCCCCCTGAAAAATTCCCATTTTTAACCCATTTTTCCCCCTGAAAATTCCCATTTTTAACCCTTTTTTCCCCATAAAATTCCCATTTTTCCCCATAAAAATCCCCATTTTTTCCCCATTAAAAAACTCCAAAAATTCTGATTTTTCCCCAGAAAATTCCCATTTTTAACCCATTTTCCCCTGAAAAATTCCCATTTTAACCATTTTTCCCCCGAAAAATTCCCATTTTAACCCTTTTTTCCCCTGAAAAATTCCCATTTTTAACCCTTTTTTTCCCCCTCAAAATTCCCATTTTTCCCATTAAAAAAACCCAAAAAATTCCAATTTTTCCCGCTGAAAAATTCCCATTTTTAACCCTTTTTCCCCCGAAAATTCCCATTTTTAACCCATTTTTCCCCCAGAAAATTCCCATTTTTCCCATTAAAAAAACCCCCAAAATTCCAATTTTTCCCCCTTAAAATTCCCTTTTTTAACCCTTTTTTCCATGAAAATTCCCATTTTAACCCCTTTTCCCCCAGAAAATTCCCATTTTTAACCCTTTTTCCCCCTCAAAAATTCCCATTTTTCCCATTAAAAAAACCCCTAAAATTCCAATTTTTCCCCCTGAAAATTCCCATTTTTAACCCTTTTTTCCCCTCAAAAATTCCCATTTTTCCCATTTAAAAAAACCCCAAAATTCCAATTTTTCCCCTGAAAAATTCCCATTTTTAACCCTTTTTTCCCCCTCAAAATTCCCATTTTTAACCCTTTTTCCCCAGAAAATTCCCATTTTTCCCCATAAAAATCCCCATTTTTTCCCCATTAAAAAACCCAAAAATTCTGATTTTTCCCCAGAAAATTCCCATTTTTAACCCTTTTTCCCCCGAAAAATTCCCATTTTTAACCCTTTTTTCCCAGAAAATTCCCATTTTTCCCCCTCAAAATTCCCATTTTTCCCCATAAAAATACCCCCAAAATACCAATTTTTCCCCCTGAAAATTCCAATTTTTCACCCTTTTTTCCCCCTGAAAAATTCCCATTTTTAACCCTTTTTCCCCTTCAAAATTCCGATTTTTAACCAATTTTCCCCCTGAAAATTCCATTTTTCCCATTAAAAAAACCCCAAAATTCCAATTTTTCCCCTGAAAATTCAGAGTTTTAACCCTTTTTTCCCCAGAAAATTCCCGTTTTTCCCCCTCAAAATTCCCATTTTTCCCATTAAAAAAAACCCAAAAATTCCAATTTTTCCCCCGAAAATTCAGATTTTTAACCCTTTTTCCCCCTCACGAGTGGCAATCAGCTGATAGAAACCATAAATGGATTTATTTTGCATTTTTTTTTTGCTCTGTACAACTTTAATGAGAAATCTCAGAAACAACAAAAACAAAAAAAATCAAAATTTTTGGGCTCCTCCCGGAATTTCCCTTTTTTCTTTTCCATTTTCCCATCGGAATTATCAAAATATTTTCATTTTTGGGGGGGATTTTTGGGGATTTTGGGGGGAATTTTTTGGGGATTTCTTTGGGGAATTTTCATTTTTGAGATTTAAAAAATTCAAGGGGATTGAAAAAAATGAAATTTTCCAGAATTTGGGGGGAAAGTTTAGTAAATTCTATTTTTTTCACAAAAAATTCAATTTTTTAAGGCAAAAATTCTTCTATTTTTGGCAAAATTTCTCTTTTTTTAGGCAAAATAATCTTTTTTTATTGGGTAAAAATTCCTTTTTGGGGGGCATAAATTCTTTTTTTTTTTTTTTTTGCAAACATTCCTCTTTTTGGGGCAAAATTTCATTTTTTTGGGAAAAAAATTCAATTTATTTTGGAAAAAATTCAAAATTTTTTTAAGTATTCAAAATTTATCAGCAAAATTTCAAATTTTTTTCTGCAAAATTTTCCTCTTTTTGGAAAAAAATCCTCTTTTTCTGGGCAAAAATTCAAATTTTTGCAAATATTTCTCTTTTTTGGGCAAAAATTCAAAATTTTTTTGCAAAAATTCTATTTTATAAAAAAATTCACTTTTTGGGCAAAAATTCAAATTTATTTTTGATGAAAAATCCTCTACTTTTGGGGCAAAAATATGAAATTTTTTCTGGCAAAAATTCCTTTTCTTGGGCAAAAATTCCAATTTTGATTGGTAAAAATTCATCTTTTATTGGTGAAAATTCAAATGTTTTCCACAAAAATTAATCTTTATTTTTTTAAATGCCACTTTTTTGCAAAAAATTCAGCGTTTTTTGGCAAAAAATCAAAATTTATTATTGCAAAAATTCAATTTGTTTTCTGGCGGTTATGGGGCAAAATTTTGATTTTTTTCGGTACAAATTCCTCTTTTTTGGGGGCAAAAATTCCTTTTTTTTTTTTTTTTTTTTTGCAAAAAATTCCTAATTTTTGGGGTGGGGGACGAAAATTCAATTTTTTTTTTTCCTGAAAAATTCAAGTTTTCCCCACAAAAATCCCAATTTTGGGTTGGCAAAATTCTCATTTTTTTCCTCCCCTCACGTTCGGCGCGGATCCTCCCGCCCTCACGGCGCCCTCGGCTACTTTCGGAAATGCTCGGAAACCTTCGGGAACTCTCGGGGAACCCTCGGAAACCTTCGGGAACTCTCGGGAACCCTCGGAAACCCTCGGGAGCGCTCGGGAGCGGGCGGGAGAGCCCTCGGGAACCCTCGGAAACCCTCGGGAGCGGGCGGGAGAGCCCTCGGGAAACATCGGAAACCGCCGGAAGAGCCCTCAGGTGCCGGCGGGAAGCGGCGGGGGAGCGCTCGGGAGCGCTCGGGAATCGTCAGAAACCGGCGGGGGAGGGCTCGGTAATGGGCGGGAGCCCTCAGGAACTGTCGGGGGAGCGCTCGGGAGCCCTCTGGAACTGTCGGGGGAGCGCTCGGGAGTCGGCGGGAGCCCTCGGAAGAGCCCTCAGGAGCCCTCGGGAACCGTCACGAACCGGCGGGGGAGCGCTCGGGAACCGGCGGGAGCTCTCAGGGGTCCTCGGGAACCGGCGGGATCTGGCGGGGGAGCCCTCGGGAACCCTCAGGAGCCGGCAGAAACCGTCGGGGGAGCCCTCAGGAACCGTCAGGAGCCGGCGGGAACTGGTAGGTGCAGCCCTCGGGAACCGTCGGGAGAGCCCTCAGGAGCGCTCGGAAACCTTCGGGAACTTGAGGGGGAGGCCGCGGGAACCGGCGGGGTCTGGCGGGAACCGGCGGGGGGAACGCTCGGGAGCTCTCGGGAACCGGTAGGGGCAACCTTCGGGAACCGTCCGGGGAGCCCTCAGGAAGGGAACCCTCGGGAACCGTCAGGGGAGTGCTCGGGAACCGTCGGGAGCCCTCGAAAACCGTGGGGATCCGGCGGGAGAGCCTTCGGGAGCTGGCCGAAACCTTGGGGGGAGCCCTCGGGAACCGGCGGGGAGAGTCCTCGGGAACCGTGGGGATCTGGCGGGAACCGGAGGGGGGGAGCCCTCGGGAAACCGTGGGGATCCGGCGGGAGAGCCCTCGGGAGCTGGCCGAAACCGTCGGGGGGAGCCCTCGGTAACCGGCAGGGGGGAGCCCTCGGGAAACCGTGGGGATCCGGCGGGAACCGGACGGAGGGGAGCCCTCGGGAACCGGCCGAAACCATCGGGGGAAGCCGGCGGGAACCGGTGGGATGTGACGGGAACCGTCTGGGGAGCCCTCGGGAAACGTCAGGAAGAGCCCTCGGGAGCGCTCGGGACCCGTCGGGAGGGCCCTCGGGAGCCCTCGGGAGCGCTCGGGAAGTGTCGGGGGGAGGCTCGGGAGCTTTCGGGAGCCTTCGGGAGTGCTCGGGAACCGTCGGGAGCCCTCGAAAACCCTGGGGATCCGGCGGGAGAGCCCTCGGGAGCTGGCCGAAACCTTCGGGGGAGCCCTCGGGAACCGGCGCGGGGAGTCCTCGGGAACCGGCGGGGATCTGGCGGGAACCGGAGGGGGGGAGCCCTCGGGAAACCGTGGGGATCCGGCGGGAGAGCCCTCGGGAACCGGCAGGGAGAGTCCTCGGGAACCGTGGGGATGCGGCGGGAGAGCCCTCGGGAGCTGGCCGAAACCGGCGGGGAGAGTCCTCGGGAACCGTGGGGATCCGGCGGGAACCGGCAGGGGGGGAGCCCTCGGGAACCGGCCGAAACCATTGGGGGAAGCCGGCGGGAACCGCTCGGTAATGGGCGTGAGCCCTCAGGAACCGTCTGGGGAGCCCTCGGGAACCGTCGGGAGAGCCCGGGAAACGTCAGGAGAGCCCTCGAAGCCCTCGGGAGCGCTCGGGAAGTGTCGGGGGAGCGCTCGGGAGCCCTCGGGAAGTGTCGGGGGGAGCGCTCGGGAGCCTTCGGGAGTGCTCGGGAGCCTTCGGGAGCGCTCGGGGCAGGCGGAGCTCGGGCGGCCTCGGAGCCGAAGCGCTTCGGGTCCCGCCGGGAGCGCGCGCGGCCGGGCCCGAGCCGGGCCTGGGTCAATTGGGCCTGGGCCGGGCCGGGAGGCGGTGCCGGAACGCTACAGAAAATATCAAATAAAAACGGGGGGGAAAAAAGGGAGATAAAATGGAAAATGAAAATTAAAAAAATAAAAATAATGTGAAATAAAATGGGGAAAAGCAATGGGGGAATTAAAAAAAAAAAGAAATTAAAAAAAGGGGGAAAATGCAAGATAAAATGGAGGAAGGAAGGGGGGGAAATGGCGGAATGAAATGGGGGAAAGGAAGGGAATATTAAATTAAAATAAATTACATTAAAATAAATTAAATTAAATTGGGGAAAAATACAAAATAAAATGGGGGAAAGGAAGGGGGAAATTAAAAAAAAAAGAAATTAAAAATGGGGGAAAATGCAAGATAAAATGGAGGAAGGAAGGGGGGGGAAATGGCGGAATGAAATGGGGGAAAGGAAGGGAATATTAAATTAAATTAAAATAAAATAAATTAAATTGGGGAAAAATGCGAAATAAAATGGGGAAAAGGAAGGGGGAAGTTTAAAAAAGAAAAAAAAAAAGAAATTAAATAGGGGAAAGAAAGGGGGGAAATGCGAGATAAAATGGGGGAAGGAGGGGGGAAAATGGCGGAATGAAATGGGGGAAAGGAAGGGAATATTAAATTAAATTAAAATAAATTAAATTAAATTAAAATAAATTAAATTAAATTGGGGGAAAATACAAAATAAAATGGGGGAAAGGAAGGGAAGAATAAGGAAATTAAAGGAAGGGAATTTTAAAAATTAAATTAAATTAAATTAAATTGGGGAAAAATATAAAATAAAATGGGGAAAGGAAGGGAAAAATAAGGAAATTAAATGGGGGAAAGGAAGAGAATATTAAATTAAATTAAAATAAATTAAATAAATTAAAATAAATTAAATTAAATTGGGGAAAAATACAAAATAAAATAGGGAAAAGGAAGGGGAAAAACGGGGAAATGAAATGGGGGAAGGAAGAGAATTTTAAAAATTAAATTCAATTAAATTAAATTGGGGAAAGGAAGGAAAAAATAAGGAAATGGGAGAAAGGAAGGGAATTAAAAAATAAAATAAAATTAAATTAAATAGGGGAAAATACAAAATAAAATGGGGAAAAGGAAGGGAAAATGAAATTAAATAGAGGCAAGAAAGGGGGAAAAGGAAAATAAAGAGAAAAAAGTTGGAAAAGTTGGGGAAAAAGGGAAAAAAGGAAAAATGTAAAAAGTGGGAAAAAATCGAAAAAAAGGAATTTAAAAAGTGGCGGAAAATGGGAAATAAAGAGGGAAAAAAGGGCAAAAATTGAGGAAAAAATGTAAAAAAAAAAAGGGAAAAAAGAGAACAAAATTTTAAAAGTCGGGAATAAAACGGGAAAAAAGAGAAAAAATATAAAAAGTGGGGAAGGAATGGTAAAAAATGAAGGGAAGGCCAAAGCAGCTGAGGAAAATTTTGGAATTTCAGAATTTTGGAATTTCAAAATTTTGGAATTCCAAAATTTTGGAATTTTGGAATTTTGGAATTTCGGAATTTTGGAATTTTATAATTTCGGAATTTCAGAATTTTGGAATTTCAAAATTTTGGAATTTCAGAATTTTGGAATTTCAGAATTTTGGAATTTCAAAATTTTGGAATTCCTCACCCGGGATTTTGGGAGATTCCAACTGGGGAGGGGGAAAAAAAGAAAAATTTTGATTTAAAAAATTTTTAATTTTTTAAATTAAAAATTGTCCCAAATTTGGGATTTTTGGGGGGAATTGCAGCGTGGGACTGGAGGGCTCTGGGCAGGAATTTTTTAATTTGAAATTTTAATTTATTTAAATTTTGGTTTTGTTCATTTTATTTGTATTTATTTTTAATTTTCTTATTTTCATTCTTCTTAATTTTATTTTTATTGATTTTATTTTTATTTCTTTCATTTTTAAAAATTTATTTCAATTTTTCCTAGATATTTTTAATTTAATTGAATTTATTTTGAATTTTATTCATCTTTAAAATTTATTTAAAACGCTTTCCTTCCATTTACTTTTAATATTTTACCTCATTTTTTAAAACTTCTTTTAAATAATTTTGATCCATCTTTTATTTATTTTAAATAATTCAGTTTATTCTTTATTCCTTTTAAATAATTCAGTTTAATTCTTTATTCCTTTTAAATATTTTTAAAATTTCCTTTTCTTTTTTTAGAATATTTTTGAAATCTCTTTTTTTATTTCTTTGAAAATACTTTTGCAATTTGTTCTTTATTTCTTTACAACACCTATGAAACTTATCCTTCATTTATTTTAAATTTTTTAAACTTATTTTTTATTTCTTTTAAATGTTTTTTATTTTTATTTCAATTTTTATTTTTATTTAAATATTTTTTATTTCTTCTAAATCCTTTTAAACTTATTTTGATTCCTTTTAAATATTTTCAATATTTTCCATTCACCCTGAAATTATTTGATTTTCGCGTCCTGAAATTTGAATTTGTCTTTATTTAACGTGACATTGAAATTCTGTTTTAAATTTAAATTTCCCATTCATCCTGAAATTGATTTTCACGTCCTGAAATTTGAATTTGTCTTTATTTACCGTGATATTGAAATTTTGTTTAAAATTGGAATTTTCATTTCTAAATTAAATATTTTAATGATTAAACTTTATTTATAAAAAAACTTTTTTTTTAAATTTTTTTAACATTTCCTGTATTTATTTGGAGTTTTGATGATTTTTTTCCCAATTTTTTTATTGAAGGGGAAGCGATCCCGTGGAGGAGGGGACACCGAGGGGACACCAAAGGTGACACCAAGGTGACACCGAGGGGACACTGAGGGGACACCGAGGGGACACCAAAGGTGACACCAAGGTGACACCGAGGGGACACTGAGGGGACACCAAAGGTGATACTGAAGGTGACACCGAGGGGACACCAAAGGTGACACCAAAAGGGACCCCCGAGGTGACACCAAAGTGACACCAAAGGGGACCCCAAAGGTGACACCGAGGGGACACTGAGGGGACACCAAAGGTGACACCAAAACACCAAAAGGGACCCCAAGGTGACACTGAGGGGACACCAAAAGGGACCCCCAAGGTGACACCAAAAGGGACCCCAAATGTGACACCAAAGGTGACACCGAGGGGACACCGAGGGGACACCAAAAGGGACCCCCAGGGTGACACCGAGGGGACACCAAATGTGGCACCAAAAGGGACGCCAAGGTGACACCAAAGGTGACACCAAAAGGGACCCCCAAGGTGACACCGAGGGGACACCAAAGTGACACTGGAGGTGACCCCAAGGTGACACCAAGGGGACACCAAAGGTGACACCAAAAGGGACCCCCAAAGGTGACACCGAGGGGACACCAAAGGTGGCACCAAAAGGGACCCCAAGGTGACACTGAGGGGACACCAAGGGGACACCAAAAGGGACCCCCAAGGTGACACTGAGGGGACACCAAATGTGGCACCAAAGGTGACACCGAGGGCACACTGAGGTGACACCAAAAGGGACCCCCAAAGTGACACCGAGGGGACACCAAAGTGACACTGGAGGTGACCCCAAGGTGACACTGAGGGGACACCAAAGGTGACACCAAAGGTGACACCAAAGGTGACACCGAAGGTGACACTGAAGGTGACTCTGAAGGTGACCCCAAAGGTGACCCTAAGGGTGACACCAAGGGTGACCCTGAAGGTGACCCTGAAGGTGACATCAAGGGTGACACCAAGGGTGACCCCAAAGGTGACACCAAGGGTGACATCAAAGGTGACTCTGAAGGTCACCCCAAAGGTGACCCCACAGGTGAACCCACAAGTGACCACAAGGGTGACCTCAAGGGCAACCCCAAGGTGACCCCAAAGGTGACCCTGAAGGTGACCTTGAAGGTGGGGTCACCCCAAAGGAGACCCTGAGGGTGACGCAAAGGTGACCGCGAGGGTGACACTGGAGGTGACCCCAAAGGTGACCCTGAAGGCAACCCCAGAGGAGACCTTGAAGGTGCCCCCAAAGGTGCCCCCAAAGGTGACACCGAGGACAGGGTCACTCCAAAAGTGATCCTTAGGGTGACCCCGAAGGTGACCCCAAAGGTGACCCCAAAGGTGACCTCGAAGGTGCCCAAAGGCGACCATGAGGGGGACCCCAAAGGTGACCCCGAAGGTGACCCTGAGGTGACCCCGAGGGTGACACGAACCTGATCCCAAAAGCACCCCCAGGTGACCCTGAGGGTGACCTGAAGGTGACCCAAAGGTGCCTCCAAAGGTGCCCATGAAGGTGACCCGAAATGTGCCCCCAAAGGTGTCCCGAGGTGACCACGTAGGTGACCCTGAGGGTGACCTGAAGGTGCCCCCAAAGTGACCCCAAGGGTGACTCAAAGGTGACTCAAAGGTGCCCCCAAAGTGACCCCGAGGGTGACTCAAAGGTGCCCCAAAGGTGACCCCAAGGTGTCCCCAAGGTGACCCCAAGGGTGACTCAAAGGTGTCCCAAAGGTGACCCCAAAATGACCCTGAGGGTGACTCCAAGGTGACCCCTGGGGTGACCTGAAGGTGACCCCAAAGGTGACCCAAAGGTGACCCAAAGGTGCCTCCAAAGGCGCCCATGAAGGTGACCCCAAAGTTGCCCCCAAAGGTGTCCCGAGGTGACCACAAAGGTGACCCTGAGGGTGACCTCAAGGTGACCCAAAGGTGTCCCAAAGTGACCCTGAGGGTGACTCAAATGTGTCCCAAAGTGACCCTGAGGGTGACCCAAAGGTGTCCCAAAGTGACCCTGAGGGTGACTCAAATGTGTCCCAAAGTGACCCTGAGGGTGACCCAAAGGTGTCCCCAAAGTGACCCCGAGGTGACTCAAAAGTGTCCCCAAAGTGACCCCGAGGGTGACTCAAAGGTGACCCCAAGGGTGACCCAAAGGTGTCCCAAAGGTGCCCTCAAGGTGACCCAAAGGCGCCCCCAAAGGTGACCCCGAGGGTGACCCAAAGGTGCCCCAAAGGTGACCCCGAGGGTGACTCAAAGGTGCCCCAAAGGTGACCCCGAGGGTGACTCAAAGGTGACCCCAAGTGACCCCAAAGGTGCCCCCAAAGGTGACCCCAAAGGTGCCCCTGAGGGTGACCTGAAGGTGACTCAGAGGTGTCCCCAAAGGCGCCCCCAAAGGTGACCCCGAGGGTGACTCCAAGGTGCCCCAAAGGTGACCCCGAGGGTGACCTGAAGGTGCCCCCAAGGTGACCCCGAGGGTGACTCAAAGGTGACCCCAAAGTGACCCCTGGAGTGACCTATAGGGGACTTGAAGGTGCCCCCAAGCTGCCCCCAAAAGGCTCCCCAAATGTGCCCTCAAAGTGATCCCAAAGGTGTCCCCAAAGGTGACCTGAAGGTGCCCCCAAGGTGACCCTGAGAGTGACCCCAAGGTGACCCCTAGGGTGACCTGAAGGTGCCCCCAAAGTGACACAAAGTTTCCCCCAAAGGCGCCCCCAAGGTGACCCCAAGGTGACCCCAAGGGTGACATGAAGGTGCCCCAAAGTTGCCCCCAAAGTGACCCCGAGTGACCCCAAGGGTGACTCCAAGGTGCCCCAAAGGTGACCCTGAGGGTGACCTGAAAGTGCCCCAAATGTGCCCCAAAGTTGCCCCCAAAGTGACCCCGAGGGTGACTCAAAGGTGCCCCAAAGTGACCCCGAGGGTGACCTGCAGGTGCCCTCCAAGTGACCCCGAGGGTGACTCCAAGGTGCCCCCAAAGTGACCCCGAGGGTGACTCCAAGGCACCCCAAAGGTGACTGTAGGGTGGCCTGTAGGTGACTTGAAGGTGACCCTGGGAGTGACCCCAAGGTGACCCCTAGGGTGACCTGAAAGTGACCCCAAAGTGACACAAATTTGTCCCCAAAGGCGCCCCCAAGGTGACCCCAAGGGTGACCTGAAGGTGCCCCAAAGGCGCCCCAAAATTGCTCCCAAAATGACCCCGAGGGTGACTCCAAGGTGCCCCCAAGTGACCCCGAGGTGACCTGAAGGTGCCCCAAAAGTGCCCCCAAAGATGACCCCAAGTGACCCCGAGGGTGACTCAAAGGTGACCACGAGGGTGACCTGTAGGTGACCCCAAAGGCGCCCCAAAGGTGCCCCCAAGTGACCCCGATGGTGACTCCAAGGTGCCCCAAAATTGCCCCCAAAGTTGCCCCCCAAGTGCCCCCGATGGTGCCCCAAGCCGCCCCAAATCCCCCCAATCCCCCCGAGCCGTCCCCGCCGTGTCGGTGCCGCTGGCGGCGCGGGCAGCATTTCCGCTCCGTTTCCAATGGGACTGTTGGGGTTGTTCTGTTGGTGCCCGCTCCCCCCCGGCAGCCAGGACGGGCACGCCGGGCACCGCGGGCACCGCGGGCACCGATCCCGTCCCGTTACATCTCCTTGGCATCGCCGGTGCCGGTGCCGGTGCCGCGTCCGTACTCACTGGAGCGCGGCGCCATGCCCAGGTACTGCTTCAGGAACTCGCTGAACCTCTTCTGGTTGTTCCACTTGCGCGCCGACTTGCGCACGCCGATGAAGCCGCCGTAGCGCTTCTGCACGCCCTGCGCCGCGCCCGGCCGGCGCCGCGAAATGTCCTCCCGCCCTTCCTCCTCCTCATCCTCGTCCTCCTCCTCCTCCTCGCGCCGCCGGTGGGGCTGCGGGTGGGGCTGCGGCCACGGGGACGCGCCCCAGGGCCAGGCGCGGGCGGACGGGCGGCGGGGACGCGGTGAGGCTCGCAGGGTGGCGGCGCACAGCTCCCAGGTGGCGCGGGGCACGGCCTGGCCCTCGCACTCCAGGACGCAGATCTGAGGGGACAGAGGGGACACAGGGTCAGGGGACAGTTGGGGACAGGGTGAGGGGACAGAGGGGGACAGGGTCAGGGGGTAAGGGACAGTGTCCCTTGGGTGGTGGCAGCTGTGCACAGCTCCCAGGTGGCGCGGGGCACGGCCTGGCCCTCGCACTCCAGGACGCAGATCTGAGGGGACACAGGGGACAGGGTGAGGGGACAGTTGGGGACAGGGTCAGGGGACAGTTGGGGACATGGTGAGGGGGACAGTGACCCTTGGGTGGTGGCAGCTGTGCACAGCTCCCAGGTGGCGCGGGGCACGGCCTGGCCCTCGCACTCCAGGATGCAGATCTGAGGGGACACAGGGTGAGGGGACAGTTGGGGACAGTGTCAGGGTGGCAGCTGTGCACAGCTCCCAGGTGGCACAGGGGCACGGCCTGGCCCTCGCACTCCAGGACGCAGATCTGAGGGGACAGAGGGGACAGGGTGAGGGGACAGTTGGGGACAGGGTCAGGGTGGTGGCAGCTGTGCACAGCTCCCAGGTGGCGCGGGGCACTCCAGGATGCAGATCTGAGGGGACAATGGGGACAGGGTGAGGGGACAGTTGGGGACAGGGTCAGGGGACAGTTGGGGACAGTGTCAGGGGACAATTGGGGACATGGTCAGGGGACAGTTGGGGACAGGGGACAATGGGGGACAGGGTCAGGGGACAGTTGGGGACAGTGTCAGGGGACAATGGGGGACGGGGTGAGGGGACAGTTGGGGACAGGGTCAGGGGACAATCGGGGACAGGGTCAGGGGGCGGTGCCGGGGGATGGGGACGGATTGGGCGAATGGTGGTGTCACCCACGATGTCCCCCAGACCCCTGGCATGGTGACACCGGTGTCACCCATGATGTCCCCCAGACCCCCAGTAGGTGACACTGGTGTCACTCCCAATGTCCCCAGCAGGTGACACTGCTGTCCCTCACGATGTCCCCAGCAGGTGACACTGGTGTCACTCAGGATGTCCCCCAGATCCCCCTGGCATGGTGACACTGGTGTCACTCCCGACGTCCCCAGCAGGTGACACTGGTGTCACCCACGATGTCCCCCGACCCCTGGCATGGTGACACCGGTGTCACCCACGATGTCCCCAGCAGGTTACACTGGTGTCACTCCCGATGTCCCCCAGACCCCCCAGTGTAGGGACAGGGGACACTTGGTGGCACTCAGGATGTCCCCCAGACCCCCTGGCATGGGGACAAGGGGACACTGGTGTCACTCCTGATGTCCCCAGCCCCCCCAGGTGACACCGGTGTCACTCAGGATGGCCCTGGATCCCTTGGGGTGGTGACAAGGTGACACTGTGTCACTCCCAACATCCCCAGCAGGTGACACCGGTGTCACTCCCAATGTCCCCAGCAGGTGGCACCGGTGTCACTCCCGATGTCCCCCAGAGCCCAGATCCCCCAGTGTGGGGACAGGGGACACTTGGTGGCACTTGGGATGTCCCCCAGAGCCTCCAGGCATGGGGACAGGTGACACCAGTGTCACTCCCGATGTCCCCAGCAGGTGGCACTGGTGTCACTCAGGATGTCCCCAGCAGGTGACACTGGAGTCACTCCCGATGTCCCCAGCCCCCTGTGCATGGTGACAGGTGACACCGGTGTCACTCCCGATGTCCCCAGCAGGTGACACAGGTGTCACTCCCGATGTCCCCAGCCCCCTGTGCATGGTGACACTGTGTCACTGGTGTCACTCCCGATGTCCCCCAGACTCCAGATGTCCCAGCATGGGGACAGATGACACAGGTGTCGCTCCCGATGTCCCCAGCAGGTGGCACCGGTGTCACTCCTGATTTCCCCCAGATCCCCCTGGCATGGTGACACCGGTGTCACTCACGATGTCCCCAGCAGGTGGCACCGGTGTCACTCCCGGTGTCCCCCAGACCCCCGTGCAGGGTGACACTGTGTCACTCACGATGTCCCCAGCAGGTGACACCGGTGTCACTCCCGATGTCCCCCAGACCCCACTGGCGGGCAGGGGACAGCAGCGGTGGCACTGCCATTGGGAGTGACACTGGTGCGACTCAGGATGTCCCCAGCGCCCCGTGCGTGGTGCACGGTGACACCGGTGTCACTCCCAATGTCCCCAGCCCCCCCAGGTGACACAGGTGTCACTCCCGATGTCCCCAGCAGGTGACACCGGTGTCACTCCCGACGTCCCCCCAGGTGACACCGGTGTCACTCCCAATGTCCCCCAGATCCCCTGTGCATGGTGACAGGTGACACTGGTATCACTCAGGATGTCCCCAGCAGGTGGCACTGCTGTCCCTCAGAATGTCCCCTAGACCCCAGACCCCCAGTGTGGGGACAGGGTGACACTGGTGTCACTTAGGATGTCCTCAGAAGGTGACACTGGTGTCACTCAGGATGTCCCCAGTCCCCCAGCATGGTGCCAGGTGACACTGGTGTCACTCAGGATGTCCCCCAGACCCTCCAGGCGTGGGGACAGGGGACAGCAGCGGTGGCACTGCCCATGTCCCCCAGATCCCCCTGGCATGGTGACACTGTGTCACTCAGGATGTCCCCAGCAGGTGGCACTGCTGTCCCTCAGGATGTCCCCCAGACCCCCAGTGTGAGGACAGGGGACACTGGTGGCACTCTCGATGTCCCCAGCCTCCTGTGCAGGGTGACACCGGTGTCACTCCCCATGTCCCCCAGACCCCCAGCATGGTGACAGGTGACACTGGTTTCGCTCCCGATGTCCCCAGCCCCCCCAGGGTGTCCCCAATGTCCCCCAGGGTGTCCCCAGCCCCCCAGGGTGGTGACAGGGGGGTGACAGGGGTGTCACTCACGAGCAGGTCGAGGCGGTGGCGCGGTGCCAGGCGCCCGCAGTGCCCGCAGTGACACTCAGGGTGTCCCCAATGTCCCCCAGGGTGTCCCCAGCCCCCCAGGATGGTGACAGAGGGGTGACAGTGACAGGGTGACAGAGTGGTGACAGTGACAGGGGTGTCACTCACGAGCAGGTCGAGGCGGTGGCGCGGTGCCAGGCGCCCGCAGTGCCCGCAGTGACACTCAGGCTGTCCCCAGCCCCCCAGGGTGTCCCCAGCCCCCCAGGATGGTGACAGTGAGGTGACAGTGGGGTGACAGGGTGACAGTGGGGTGACAGGGGGGTGACAGAGGGGTGACAGTGACAGGGGTGTCACTCACGAGCAGGTCGAGGCGGTGGCGCGGTGCCAGGCGCCCGCAGTGCCCGCAGTCCCCCCGGCAGTCGCCGCGCCCGCGGGCGCAGAGACAGAGCAGCAGCAGCAGCAGCTCCCAGAGCGCGGCCCGCGGCATGGTGACAGCGCCTGTGGGGACACCAGAATGTCACCAAACACCCCAGAGCACGGCCCGCGGCATGGTGACAGCGGCACGGCCACCTGCGGGGACATGGGGACACAAAAACATCATAACATATCCCAGAGTGCAGCCCACGGCATGGTGACAGCGCCTGTGGGGACACGGGGACACATGGGGACACATGGGGACACAAAAACATCATAACATATCCCAGAGCGCGGCCCGCGGCATGGTGACACCGACACTGCCACCTGTGGGGACACCAAAATGTCACCAAAGAGACCCAAAAACGTCCCAGAGCACGGCCAGCATGGTGACAGCGGCACGGCCGCCTGTGGGGACACGGGGACACCGAAATGTCACCAAACATCCCAGGAATCCCCCAAAAACATCCCAGAGCGCGGCCCGCGGCATGGTGACAGCGGCACGGCCACCTGTGGGGACACCAAAATGTCACCAAACATCCCAGAGCACGGCCCACGGCATGGTGACAGCGGCACGGCCACCTGTGGGGACACGGGGACACCAAAATGTCACCAAAGAGACCCCAGAAACGTCCCAGAGCGCGGCCTGCGACATGGTGACAGCGCCTGTGGGGACACGGGGACACCAAAATGTCACCAAAGAGACCCCAGAATGCTGACACCGACACTGCCACCTCTGGGGACACCAAAATGTCACCAAAGAAATCCAAAAAATCCCAAAAATCCCAGGAAATGACAAAAACCCCAGAGCGCGGCCAGCGCGGTGACACCGCCTGTGGGGACACCAAAATGTCACCAAAGAGACCCAAAAACGTCCCAGAGCGCGGCCAGCAGGGTGACACCGGCACGGCCACCTGTGGGGACACCAGAATGTCACCAAAGAGACCCAAAAACGTCCCAGAGCACAGCCCACATGGTGACACCGACACGGCCACCTGTGGGGACACGGGGACACCGAAATGTCACCAAACATCCCAGGAATCCCCCAAAAACATCCCAGAGCGCGGCCCGCGGCATGGTGACAGCGGCACGGCCACCTGTGGGGACACGGGGACACATGGGGACACATGGGGACACAAAAACATCATAACATATCCCAGAGCACGGCCCGCGGCATGGTGACACTGACACTGCCACCTGTGGGGACACCAAAATGTCACCAAAGAGACCCAAAAACGTCCCAGAGTGTGGCCCACATGGTGACACTGGCACGGCCACCTGTGGGGACACCAAAATGTCACCAAAGAAATCCAAGAAATCCCCAAAAAATCCCAGGAAATGACAAAAATCCCAGAGCGCGGCCAGCATGGTGACACCGCCCGTGGGGACACGCGGGGACAACGTGGGGGACACCAAAATGTCACCAAATATCCCAGGAATCCCCCCCAAAAAAATCCCGGGAAATCCTAAAAGGTTCGGCAAAATCTCAAAAAAAATCCCAAAAAAAATCCCACAAAAATCCCCACAAAACCCCACAAAATCCAAAAAGAGCCCCACCAAACCCACCAAAATCCCCACAAAAATCCCCACAAAACCGTGTGAAACCCCAAGCTATGCAAAACCTCACCAAAACCCACAAAAACCCCCACAAAATTCTACAAAACCCCACAAAATCCCCACAAAACCTCACAAAATCCCACAGAACCCCACAGAACTTTACCAAAACCCACAAAAAATCCCTCAAAAATCCCCACAAAATCCCCACAAAAAACCCCACAAAAATCCCCACAAAATCCCCACAAAAAACCCCACAAAAATCCCCACAAAATCCCCACAAAAAAACCCACAAATGTCCACAAAATCCCCACAAAACCCACAAAAAAACCCCACAAAATCCCACAAAACCTCACCAAAACCCACAAAACACCCCATAAAATCCCCACAAAATCCCCACAAAACCTCCCCAAACCCCACACAAATGTCCACAAAATCCCCACAAAACCCACAAAACCTCACCAAAACCCACAAAAAACCCCACAAAAATCCCCACAAAAATCCCCACAAATCCCCACAAAACACCCACAAAAATCCCCACAAAACCCACAAAAACCCCAAAAAATCCCACAAAATCCCCACAAAAATCCCCACAAGACCCACAAAAAACCCCACAAAATCTACACAAAATCCCAGCAAAACCCAAAAAACCCCCACAAAAATCCCCACAAAATCCTCACAAAACCTCACCAAACCCCACAAAACCCACAAATCCCCACAAAATCCACAAAGAGCCCCACAAAATCCCCAAAAAAACCCACAAAAATCCCCACAAAACCCCACAAAAATCCCCACAAAACCCACAAAAAAACCCCACAAAATTCCCACAAAATCTCCACAAACCCCCACAAAACCCACAAATATCCCCACAAAAAACCCCGCAAAATCCCACAAAACCTCACCAAAACCCACAGAAATCCCCACAAAAATCCCACAAAAAAACCCACAAAATCCCCACAAAACCTCGCCAAAACCCACAGAAATCCCCACAAAAATCCCCACAAAACCTCACAAACCCCACAAAACTCCACAAAACCTCACCAAATCTCCACCAAAATCCCGCTAAATCCCCCCAAAACCCCACAAAACGCCACCAAATCCCCACAAAAAATCCCACAAAATCCCAATAAACCCCCCCCAAATCCCACAAAAAAAAAAAAAACCCCCGCGAAATCCCCGCAAAACCCCCCAAAAAATCCCCACAAACCGGGGAGAGGGGTCGGTCCCGGGCCGGCTCCGGTTCCTGTCCCGCTCCCTGTCCCGGTCCCTGTCCCGAGTTATCCCGGTCCCTTTCCGGGCTGTCCCGGTCCCTGCCCCGCTCCCTGTCCCGGGTTTTCCCGGTCCCTGTCCCGGTCCTTTTCCCGGGTTGTCCCGGTCCTTTTCCTGATCCCTGTCCCGGTCCCTGTCCCTGTCCCGGTCCCTTTCCCGATCCCGGTCCCTTTCCCAGGCTGTCCCGGCCCCTGTCTCGGTCCCTTTCCTGATCCCTGTCCCGGTCCCTTTCCCGGACTGTCCCGGTCCCGTTCCCGGCTGCCCCCGTCCCTTTCCCTTTCCCGAACTGTCCCGGTCCCTGTCTCGGTCCCGTTCCCGGCTGTCCCTGTCCCGGTCCCTGTCCCCGTCCCTGTCCCGGACCCTTTCCCGGACTGTCCCTGTCCCGTTCCCGGTCCCTGTCCCGGTCCCTTTCCTGTCCCGGTCCCCTTCCCGGCTGTCCCCGTCCCTGTCCCGGTCCCTGTCCAGGCTGTCCCGTTCCTTTTCCCGGCTGTCCCGGTCCCTTTCCTGGGTTGTCCCGGTCCCCGTCCCTGTCCCTGTCCCGGACTCTTTCCCGGACTGTCTCTGTCCCGTTCCCAGTCCCTTTCCCGCTCCCTTGCCCGGCTGTCCCCGTCCCTTTCCCGGTCCCTGTCCAGCCTGTCCCGGTCCCTTTCCTGTCCCGTTCCTTTTCCCGGCTGTCCCGGTCCCTTTCCCACTCCCGGACTGTTCCGGTCCCTGTCCCGGTCCCTTTCCTGTCCTGATCCCTGTCCCGGTCCCTTCCCGGCTGTCCCGGTCCCTTTCCCGGTCCCTTTCCTGGTCCTTTTTCCCGGTTGTCCCGGTCCCTGTCCCGGTCCCTTTCCTGGGCTGTCCCGGTCCCGTTCCCGGCTGTCCCGGTCCCTTTCCCACTCCCGGACTGTCCTTGTCCCTGCCCCTGTCCTTATCACTGTCATTGTCACTGTCATTGTCCCCGTCCCCGTCCCTGTCCTTGTCCCCGTCCCTGTCCCTGTCCCTGTCCCGGGAGGGTCCAGCAGGGATTGCTGGAACGGGGACCCAAGTCCCGGAGAATTCCCAACAGAATTCCCACAAAACTCCCATAAAATTCCCACAGGGTTCCCATAAAATTCCCAGAGAGTTCCCACAGAATTCCCACAGGATTTCCCATAAAATTCCCACAGGATTCCCACAAAATTCCCACAGAAATCCCACAAAATTCACACAGAATTTCCACAAAATTCACACGGAAATCCCATAAAATTCCCACAGGATTCCCATAAAATTCCCACAAAATTCCCAGAGAATTCCCACAGGAATCTCACAAAATTCCCACAGGATTCCCACAGAATTCCCAGAGAACTCCCACAGGACTCCCAAAAAAATTCCCATTAAATTCCCATAAAATTCCCACAAGATTCCCACAGGATTCCCACAAAATTCCCAGAGAATCCACACAGGAATCCCACAGGACTCCCCCAGGATTCCCACAGGACTCCCACAAAATTCCCATAAAATTCCCACAGGATTCCCTCAAAATTCCCACAGAGTTCCCACAGGATTCCCAATGGATTCCCACAGGGTTCCTTCAGGGTTTTCATAAAATTCCCACAGGATTCCCACAGGATTTCCCATAAAATTCCCAGGGAGTTCCCATTCAATTCTCACAGGATTCCCACAGGATTCCCATCAAATCCCCACAGGAATCCCACAGGATTTCCCATAAAATTCCCATTAAATTCCCACACAATTCCCACAGAATTCCCAGGGAGTTCCCATTCAATTCCCACAGGATTCCCACAGGATTTCCCATTAAATTCCCACAAAATTCCCACAGAGGTCCCACAGGATTCCCAATGGATTCCCACAAAATTCCCACAGGATTCCCAGGAAGTTCCCATTCAATTCCCATCAAATTCCCACAGGATTCCCGATAAATTCCCACAGGATTCCTGCAGGATTTTCATAAAATTCCCACAGGATTCCCACAAAATTCCCACAGAGGTCCCACAGGATTCCAAATGGATTCCCACAAAATTCCCACAGGATTCCCACAGGATTCCTCATAAAATTCCCATTCAATTCCCACAGGATTCCCACAAAATTCCCACAGGATTCCCAATGGATTCCCACAAAATTCCCACAGGATTCCCATAAAATTCCCACAGGATTCCCACAGGATTCCCCATGAAATTCCCATTCAATTCCCACAGGATTCCCACGAAATTCCCACAGGATTCCCACAAAATTCCCACAGAATTCCTGCAGGATTTTCATAAAATTTCCACAAAATTCCCACAGGATTCCCACAAAATTCCCAGGAAGTTCCCATTCAGTTCCCATACAATCCCCATAGGATTCCCACAAAATTCCCGCAGGATTCCCACAGGATTCCCAGGGAGTTCCCACACAATTCCCATTCAATTCCCACAGGATTCCCATCAAATTCCCATACAATTCCCACAGGATTCCCATCAAATTCCCATACAATTCCCACAGGATTCCCACAGAATTCCCATTCAATTCCCACAGGATTCCCACAGGGTTCCTGCAGGATTTCCCATAAAATTCCCATTAAATTCCCACAGAATTCCCACAGAATTCCCAGGAAGTTCCCATTCAATTCCCACAAAATTCCCACAGGGTTCCTGCAGGATTTCCCATAAAATTCCCATTAAATTCCCACACAATTCCCACAGGATTCCCATAAAATTCCCATCAAATTCCCACAGGATTCCCAGGAAGTTCCCATTCAATTCCCATAGGATTCCCACACAATTCCCACAGAATTCCCACAGGCCTCCGCGTCCCAGCCGGCCGGGCCAGCAGCCTTAGGGGACAATGAGGGGACAGGAGGGAGGGGACAGAGACGGGGACGTGGCACCGGGGGAGGGGACAACCCAGGGACCGGAGAGAGGGGACAGAGAGGGAGGGACAGCAGGGGGAGATGTGACACCGGGGGAGGGGACAATGAGGGGACCAGAGGTGATGGAGGTGGGGATGTGGCACCGGGTTTAGGGGACAATAAAAGGACCAGGCAGAGGTGACAGAGACGGGGATGTGACACGGGGTTTAGGGGACAATCGAGGGACCACACAGAGGTGACACAGAGGGAAAGCAGGGGGAGATGTGACACCGGGTTTAAGGGACAATTCAGGGACTACACAGAGGTGACAGAAATGGGGATGTGGCGCCAGGGGAGGGGACAATTCAGGGACCAGGCAGAGGTGACACAGAGGTGACAGAGAAGGGGATGTGGCACTGGGTGTAGGGGACACTCGAGGGACCACACAGAGGTGACACAGAGGGACAGCAGGGGGGGATGTGGCACCAGGGAAGTGACAATTGAGGGACCAGAGTGACAGAGATGGGGATGTGGCACCGGATTTGGGGAACAAACCAGGGAGCAGAGAGGTGACAGAGAGGTGACACAGCTGAGGATGTGGCATCAGGTTAAGGGGACAATTCAGGGACCACGCAGAGGTGACACAGAGGGACAACAGGGGGAGATGTGGCACCAGGAAAGTGACAATTCAGGGACCAGAAGTGACAGGATGGGGGTGTGGCACCAGGGGAGGGGACGATGGGGGGGACCAGACAGAGGTGACACAGAGGCACAAGGATGGGGATGTGACACCGGGTTTAGGGGACAATTCAGGAGCCACACTGAGGGGACAGAGAGGGGCAGCAGAGGAAGATGTGGCCCTGGGTTTAAGGGACAATTCAGGGACCAGGCAGAGGGGACAGAGATGGGGACGTGGCACCAGGAAAGTGACAATTGAGGGACCAGAGTGACAGAGGTGGGGACGTGGCACCGGCGTTAGGGGACAATCGAGGGACCACACAGAGGTGACACCGAGGGACAGCAGAGGGAGATGTGGCACCGGGTGTAGGGGACAATGAGGGGACCAGAGAGGTGACAGAGATGGGGATGTGACACTGGATTAGGGGACAGCTCACGGTCCAGGCAGAGGTGACAGAGATGGGGATGTGGCACCAGGGGAGGGGACAATTCAGGGTCCAGACAGGTGACAGGATGGGGACATGGCACCGGGTTTAGGGGACAATTTGGGGACAAGAGCGAGATGACAGAGAGGGACGGAGATGGGGATGTGGCACCGGGTTTGGGGACAATTCAGGGACCAGAGAGAGGTGACAAAAAGGGACAATAGAGGGGGATGTGGCACCAGGGGAGGGGACAATTCAGAGTCCAGAGAGAGGGGACAGAGAGGGACAGCAGGGGGAGATGTGACACCAGGAAAGTGACAATTGAGGGACCAGAGGTGACAGGATGGGGACGTGGTGCCAGGGGAGGGGACAATTGAGGGACCACACAGAGGTGACAGAGAGGGACAGCAGAGGGAGATGTGGCACCAGGGAAGGGGACAATGAGGGGACCAGAGCGGTGACAGAGAGGGACAGGTTGGGGATGTGGCACCAGGGGAGGGGACAATTGAGGAGCCACACAGAGGTGACAGAGAGGGACAGCAGAGGGAGATGTGGCACCGGGTTTAGGGGACCATGGGGACACCAGAGAGAGGGGACAGAGACGGGGATGTGGCACCGGATTTAGGGAACAAACCAGGGAGCAGAGAGGTGACAGCGAGGTGACACAGATGAGGATGTGGCATCAGGTTAAGGGGACAATTCAGGGACCAGAGAGAGGTGACAGAGACGGACAACAGAGGGAGATGTGGCACCAGGGAAAGGGACAATGAGGGGACCAGACAGAGGTGACACAGATGAAGGTGTGGCACCAGGGGAGGGGACAATTCAGGGACCAGAGAGAGGTGACAGAGAGGTGACGCGCATGGGGACGTCACACCGGGTTTAGGGGACAATTAAAGGACCAGGCAGAGGTGACAGGACGGGGATGTGGCACCGGGTTTAGGGGACAATTCAGAGTCCAGGTAGAGGGGACAGAGAGGTGACACAGATGGGGATGTGGCATCAGGTTTAAGGGGACAATTCAGGGACCAGAGAGGTGACAGAGGTGGAGATGTGACACCAGGGGAGGGGACAATAAAAGGACGTGACAGAGAGGGACGGGACGGGGATGTGGCACCGGGTTTAGGGGACAATTGAGGGACCACAGAGAGGTGACAGACGGGGACAGAGATGGGGACACGGCACCGCGTTAAGGAGACAATTTGGGGACAAGAGCGAGGTGACAGAGAGGGACACAGACGGAGACGCGGCACCAGGGGAGGGGACAATTAAAGGACCAGAGAGGTGACACAGACGGGGACACGGCACCGGGTTTAGGGGACAATTCAGGGACCAGGCAGAGGGGACAGAGAGGGACAACAGGGGGAGATGTGGCACCGGGGAAAGGGACAATGAGGGGACAGAGAGAGGGGACAGAGAGGGGACAGAGATGGGGACACGGCACCGGGTTAAGGAGACAATTTGGGGACAAGAGCGAGGTGACAGAGAGGGACAGGACGGGGATGTGGCACCAGGGGAGGGGACAATTCGGGGACCGGAGAGAGGTGACACAGACGGGGATGTGACACTGGATTAGGGGACAATTGAGGGACCACACAGAGGCGACAGAGAGGTGACAGAGATGGGGATGTGACACCAGGGGAGGGGACAATTGAGGGACCAGAGAGAGGTGACAGAGAGGGACAGAGGTGACGCGGATGGGGACGTCACACCGGGTTTAGGGGACAATTCATGGCCCAGGTGGAGGTGACAGAGGTGGGGACGTGGCACTGAGGGAGGGACAATGAGGGGACAGAGAGAGGGGACAGAGAGAGGGGACAGAGAGAGGGGCCATGGCACCAGAGGAGGGGACAATTCAGGGACCAGGCAGAGGGGACAGATGGGGACAACAGGGGGAGATGTGGCACCGGGTTTAGGGGACAATCCAGGGACCAGAGAGAGGGGACAGAGGTGACAGAGATGGGGATGTGGCACCAGGGGAGGGGACAATTAAAGGACCAGAGAGAGGTGACAGAGGGGACAGAGATGGGGATTCAGCACCGGGTTTAGGGGACAATTCGGGGACCACACAGAGGTGACAGAAAAGGACACCAGAGACGAGGATGTGGCACCAGGGAAGGGGACCAGAGAGAGGTGACAGAGGTGGGGATGTGGCATCAGGTTTAAGGGACAATTCAGGGACCGGAGAGAGGTGACAGAGAGGGACAGAGGTGACGCGGATGGGGACGTCACACCGGGTTTAGGGGACAATTCATGGCCCAGGCGGAGGTGACAGAAATGGGGATGTGGCACTGAGGGAGGGACAATGAGGGGACAGAGAGAGGGGACAGAGAGAGGGGACAGAGATGGGGATGTGGTGCCAGGGGAGGGGACAATTCAGGGACCAGGCAGAGGTGACAGTGATGAGGATGTGGCACCCGGTGTGGGGACAATGAGGGGACCAGAAGGAGGTGACAGGGACGGGGATGTGGCACCAGGAGAGGGGACAATCCAGGGACCACACAGAGGTGACAGAGAGGGTCAGGGGTGACGCAGATGGGGACGTCACACCGGGTTTAGGGGACAATTCATGGCCCAGGTGGAGGTGACAGAAATGGGGATGTGGCACCGGGTTTAGGGGACAATGAGGGCACAGAGAGAGGGGACAGAGAGAGGGGACAGAGAGAGGGGACATGGCACCAGAGGAGGGGACAATTCAGGGACCAGGCAGAGGGGACAGAGAGGGACAACAGGGGGAGATGTGGCACCAGGGAAAGGGACAACGAGGGGACCAGAGAGGTGACAGACGGGGACAGAGATGGGGATGTGGCACCGGGTTTAGGGGACAATTTGGGGACAAGAGCAAGGTGACAGAGAGGGACACAGACGGAGACGTGGCACCAGGGGAGGGGACAATTAAAGGACCAGAGAGGTGACACAGACGGGGACACGGCGCTGGGTTTAGGGGACAATTTGGGGACAAGACTGAGGTGACAGAGAGGGATGGGACGGGGATGTGGCACCAGGGGAGGGGACAATTCAGGGACAGGAGAGAGGTGACACAGATGGGGATGTGGCACCAGGGGAGGGGACAATGGGGGGGACCAGAGAGGTGACAGAGAAGGACAGAGGTGACGCAGGTGGGGACGTCACACCGGGTTTAGGGGACAATTCATGGCCCAGGGGGAGGTGACAGAGAGGGACAACAGGGGGAGATGTGGCACCAGGGAAAGGGACAATGAGGGGACAGAGAGGGGACAGAGAGGGACAAGGATGGGGACGTCACACCGGGATTAGGGGACAATAAAAGAACCAGAGAGAGGTGACAGAGATGGGGATGTGGCACTGAGGGAGGGACAATGAGGGGACAGAGAGAGGGGACATGGCACCAGGGGAGGGGACAATTCAGGGACCAGGCAGAGGGGACAGAGAGGGACAACAGGGGGAGATGTGGCACCAGGGAAAGGGACAATGAGGGGACAGAGAGAGGGGACAGAGAGGGACAGGATGGGGACGTGGCACCGGGTTTAGGGGACACTGAGGGGGTGAGGCAGAGGTGACAGAGATGGGGATGTGGCACTGGGTGTAGGGGACAATGAGGGGACCAGAGAGGTGGCACCGGGTTTAGGGGACAATCCGGGATCAGAGAGAGGTGACAGAGAGGGACAGGACGGGGATGTGACACCGGGTGTGGGGACAATGAGGCGACCAGAAGGAGGTGACAGGGACGGGCATGTGGCACCAGGGGAGGGGACAATTCAGGGACTTTAGAGAGAGGTGACAGAGATGGGGATGTGACACCGGGTTTAGGGGACAATTCAGGCTTCAGACAGAGGTGACACAGATGGGGATGTGGCACCAGGGGAGGGGACAATTCAGGGACCGGAGAGAGGTGACAGAGAGGGACAGAGGTGACGCAGATGGGGACGTCACACCGGGTTTAGGGGACAATTCATGGCCCAGGTGGAGGTGACAGAGATGGGGACGTGGCACCGGGTTCAGGGGACAATCCCGGGATCAGAGGGAGGTGACAGAGAGGGACAGCAGAGGGAGATGTGGCACCGGGGAAGGGGACAGACAGGTGGCGATGTGGCCCTGGATTGAGGGGACACTGAGGGGGCCAGCGGGAGGTGACAGAGAGGGACAGAGACAGGGACAGGATGGGGGTGTGACACCAGAGAAGGGCACAATTCAGGTGACACAGAGGTGACACAAAGGGACAGCAGAGGGAGATGTGGCACCGGGTTCAGGGGACAATGAGGGGACCAGGCAGAGGTGACAGAGGGGTGACAGCATGGGGACGTGACACCGGGTATAGGGGACAATTCAGGGACCAGGGAGGTGACAGAGATGGGGATGTGGCACCAGGGGAGGGGACAATGAGGGGACCGGAGAGAGGTGACAGAGAGGGACAGGACGGGGATGTCACACCGGGTTTAGGGGACAATTGAGGGACCACACAGAGGTGACAGAGAGGGACAGCAGGGGGAGATGTGGCACCGGGTGTCGAGGACAATGAGGGGACAGAGAGAGGGGACAGAGGGGACAGAGATGGGGATGTGGCACCGGGTTTAGGGGACAATTTGGGGACAGGAGCGAGGTGACAGAGAGGGACAGGACGGGGATGTGGCACCGGGGGAGGGGACAATTGAGGGACCGGAGAGGTGACACAGACGGGGACGTGGCACCGGGTTTAGGGGACAACTCAGGGACCACACAGAGGTGGGGATGTGGCACCGGGGAGGGGACAATCAAAGGAGCAGACAGAGGTGACAGAGAGGGACAGGACGGGGATGTGGCACCGGGTGTGGGGACAATGAGGCGACCAGAAGGAGGTGACAGGGACGGGCATGTGGCACCAGGGGAGGGGACAATTCAGGGACCGGAGAGAGGTGACAGAGAGGGACAGGGGTGACGCGGATGGGGACGCCACACCGGGTTTAGGGGACAACTCCACAGTCCAGGCAGAGGTGACAGCGGTGGGGGTGTGGCACCGAGGGAGGGACAATGAGGGGACAGAGAGGTGACAGAGGTGGAGATGTGGCACCAGGGGAGGGGACAATGAGGGGACCGGACCGGTGGCGATGTGGCCCTGGATTTGGGGGACACTGAGGGGACCGGAGAGAGGTGACAGAGAGGTGACAGGACAGGGATGTGACAACGCCATCAGGGGACAATGAGAGGTGACAGGGACAGAGCCGGGGTGTGACAGGGACAGAGCCGGGGAGGTGACAGGGACACAGCCGGGGAGGTGACAGGGACAGAGCCGGGGTGTGACAGGGACACAGCCGGGAGGTGACAGGGACAGAGCCGGGGGTGTGACAGGGACAGAGCCGGGGGTGTGACAGGGACAGAGCCGGGGAGGTGACAGGGACACAGCCGGGAGGTGACAGGGACAGAGCCGGGGAGGTGACAAGGACACAGCCGGGGAGGTGACAAGGACAGAACCGGGGTGTGACAGGGACACAGCCGGGGAGGTGACAGGGACACAGCCGGGAGGTGACAGGGACAGAGCCGGGGTGTGACAGGGACACAGCCGGGGAGGTGACAGGGACAGAGCTGGGGAGGTGACAGGGACAGAGCCGGGAGGTGACAGGGACAGAGCCGGGGTGTGACAAGGACAGAGCCGGGGTGTGACAGGGACACAGCCGGGGTGTGACAGGGACAGAGCCGGGAGGTGACAGGGACAGAGCCGGGGAGGTGACAGGGACAGAGCCGGGAGGTGACAGGGACAGAGCCGGGGAGGTGACAGGGACACAGCCGGGGAGGTGACAGGGACAGAGCCGGGAGGTGACAGGGACAGAGCCGGGGAGGTGACAAGGACAGAGCCGGGGTGTGACAGGGACAGAGCCGGGGAGGTGACAGGGACAGAACCGGGGTGTGACAGGGACAGAGCCGGGGAGGTGACAGGGACAGAGCCGGGGAGGTGACAGGGACAGAGCTGGGGAGGTGACAGGGACACAGCCGGGAGGTGACAAGGACACAGCCGGGGAGGTGACAGGGACACAGCCGGGGAGGTGACAAGGACAGAGCCGGGGAGGTGACAGGGACAGAGCCGGGGAGGTGACAGGGACAGAGCCGGGGAGGTGACAGGGACAGAGCCGGGAGGTGACAGGGACACAGCCGGGGAGGTGACAGGGACAGAGCCGGGAGGTGACAGGGACACAGCCGGGGTGTGACAGGGACAGAGCCGGGGAGGTGACAGGGACACAGCCGGGGAGGTGACAGGGACAGAGCCGGGGAGGTGACAGGGACAGAGCCGGGAGGTGACAGGGACACAGCCGGGGTGTGACAGGGACAGAGCCGGGGAGGTGACAGGGACAGAGCCGGGGAGGTGACAGGGACACAGCCGGGGTGTGACAGGGACACAGCCGGGAGGTGACAGGGACAGAGCCGGGAGGTGACAGGGACAGAGCCGGGGAGGTGACAAGGACACAGCCGGGAGGTGACAGGGACAGAGCCGGGGTGTGACAGGGACACAGCCGGGAGGTGACAGGGACAGAGCCGGGGAGGTGACAGGGACACAGCCGGGGGTGTGACAGGGACAGAGCCGGGGTGTGACAGGGACAGAGCCGGGGAGGTGACAGGGACACAGCCGGAGAGGTGACAGGGACACAGCCGGGGAGGTGACAGGGACACAGCCGGGAGGTGACAGGGACACAGCCGGGGAGGTGACAGGGACAGAGCCGGGAGGTGACAGGGACAGAGCCGGGGAGGTGACAAGGACACAGCCGGGAGGTGACAGGGACAGAGCCGGGGTGTGACAGGGACACAGCCGGGAGGTGACAGGGACAGAGCCGGGGAGGTGACAGGGACACAGCCGGGGGTGTGACAGGGACAGAGCCGGGGTGTGACAGGGACAGAGCCGGGGAGGTGACAGGGACACAGCCGGAGAGGTGACAGGGACACAGCCGGGGAGGTGACAGGGACAGAGCCGGGAGGTGACAGGGACAGAGCCGGGGAGGTGACAGGGACAGAGCCGGGGTGTGACAAGGACAGAGCCGGGAGGTGACAGGGACAGAGCCGGGGTGTGACAAGGACAGAGCCGGGAGGTGACAGGGACAGAGCCGGGGTGTGACAGGGACAGAGCTGGGGTGTGACAGGGACACAGCCGGGGAGGTGACAAGGACAGAGCCGGGGAGGTGACAAGGACAGAGCCGGGAGGTGACAGGGACAGAGCCGGGAGGTGACAGGGACAGAGCCGGGAGGTGACAAGGACACAGCCGGGGTGTGACAGGGACACAGCCGGGGTGTGACAGGGACAGAGCCGGGGAGGTGACAAGGACACAGCCGGGAGGTGACAGGGACAGAGCCGGGGAGGTGACAGGGACAGAACCGGGGTTGTGACAATCTCCAGAAGGTCCCGATGTCCCCCCCACGCCAGGGCCACCCCCTCCGCTGTCCCCGCCAGCCGTGACGGTCACCTCGCGCACCCTCTGTCCCCCGGGGCGGTGACAATGGCGGTGACAGCAGCGGTGACAATCGCGGCTGTCGCTGTCACCCTCCGCAGCCTCCGGGCCGCGCTGATCAGGAGCCGGAGCGGAGCTTTGATCTCGGGGGAGTCACAGCTCCCGGCGGGGGCCAAAATACCAAAAAATCCTCAAAAATCCCCAAAAAATCTCCCAAAAAATAAAAAAAAAAGTCCCCCAAAAATCCTCAAAAAATCCCCAAAAATTCCCCCCAAAATCCCCCAAAATTCCCCCCAAAATCCCCAAAAAATCCCCCCAAAAATCCCAAAAAATCCCCCAAAAAATATCCCCAAAAAATCCCCCCAAAAAATCCCCCAAAAATCCCCCCAAAAAATCACCAAAAATCCCCCAAAAATCCCCCAAAAAACCCCAAAAAATCCTTCAAAAATCCCCAAAAAATCCCCAAAAATCCCCAAAAAAATCCCCCCCAGAATCCCCCCAAAATCTCAAAAAATCCCCCCAAAATCCCCAAAAAATCCCCAAAAAATCCTCAAAAAATCCCCCTAAAAAATCCCCCAAAAAATCCCTCAAAAAATCCCAAAAATATATCCCCAAAAAATCTGCAAAAATCCCGAAAAAAATCTCCCAAAAAATAAAAAAAAAAATCCCCAAAAATCCTCAAAAAATCCCAAAAAAATCCTCAAAAATCCTCAAAAAATCCCCCAAAAATCCCCCCAAAATCCCCCAAAATCCCCAAAATATCCCAAAAAATCCCCCAAAAAATCCCCCAAAAATCCCCAAAAAATTCCAAAAAAATATCCCCAAAAATCCCCAAAAATCCCCAAAAAAATCCCCCCAAAAATCCCCCCAAAAATCCCCCCAAAATTCCCCCAAAATCCTAAAAAAATCCCCAAAAAATCCCCAAAAAATCCCCAAAAAATCCTCCAAAAAATCTCCCAAAAATAATAATAAAAAAATCCCCCCAAAATCCTCAAAAATCCCAAAAAAATCCCCCCCAAAATCCCCCCAAAATCCCAAAAAATTCCCCAAAATCCCCCAAAAATCCCCCAAAAAATCCCAAAAAAATCCCCTAAAAAATCCCCAAAAATTCCCCCCAAAATCCTCAAAAACATCCCCAAAATCCCCCCAAAAAATCCCCCCCAAAATCTCCAAAAATCCCCCAAAAAATCCCCCAAAAAATCCCAAAAAATCTGCAAAAATTCCCCAAAAAATCGTCCCAAAAATCCCCCAAAAATCCCCCAAAAATCCCCAAAAAAATCCCAAAAAAATCCTCAAAAATCCTCAAAAAATCCCCAAAAAAATATCCCCAAAATCCAAAAAAAATCCCCCAAAAATCCTCAAAAAATCCCCCAAAAGTCCCCCAAAAGTCCTCAAAAAATCCCCCCAAAAAAAATCCCAAAAAATCCCCCAAAATCCCCCAAAAAAATCCCCAAAAAAATCCCCAAAAAATCCCCAAAAAATCCCCAAAAATCCCAAAAAATCCCAAAAAAATCCCCCAAACATCCCAAAAAAAATCCCAAAAAAATCCCAAAAAAATCCCAAAAAAATCCCAAAAAATCCCCCAAAAACCGGGCACGCTGCCACCCCCTGTCCACGTGTCCCCCTGTCCCCAAGCACGGGAAAATGGGAAATAAAATGGGAAAATGGGAAAATAAAATGGGAAAATGGGAAAATGGGAAATTGGGAAATTGGGAAAATGGGGAAATAAAATGGGAAAATGGGGAAATAAAATGGGGAAATAAAATGGGAAAATGGGAAATTGGGAAAATGGGAAATTGGGAAAATAAAATGGGAAATTGGGAAAATGGGAAAATAAAATGGGAAAATGGAAATGGGGAAATGGGAAAATGGGAAAATAAAATGGGAAAATAAAATGGGAAAATGGGGAAATAAAATGGGAAATTGGGGAAATAAAATGGGAAAATAAAATGGGAAAATAAAATGGGAAAATGGGGAAATAAAATGGGAAAATGAGAAAATAAAATGGGAAAATGGGGAAATGGGAAAATGGGGAAATAAAATGGGAAATTGGGAAAATGGAAAAATGGGGAAATAAAATGGGAAAATGGGAAATTGAGAAAATGGGAAAATGGGAAATTGGGAAAATGGGAAAATTTGGAAATAAAATGGGAAAATAAAATGGGAAAATAAAATGGGAAAATGGGGAAATATAATGGGAAAATAAAATGGGAAATTGGGAAATTGGGAAAATGGGGAAATAAAATGGGAAAATGGGGAAATAAAATGGGAAATTGGGGAAATAAAATGGGAAATTGGGATGGGGATGGGGGAACACACCAGGACCGGGTCCCGCCCCAAATTTCAATTTTGGGATTTTTTAGAGTTTTTTTGGGTTTTTTTGGGTGGTGGTGACATTTCCAAGCCCCTTCCTGAGTTTTCCGGCCATAAATCCATGAAAAGAAAAAAAAAAAAGCGATTTTTCCCATTTTCCCCAATATTTGTTTTCCCTATTTTTTCCCATTTTCCCACCTTTTCCCCCTCATTCTTTCCCCTTTTTTCCACATTTTTTTCTCTCATTCTTTGCCTTTTTCCACATTTTTTTCTCCCATTCTTCGCCTTTTTTCCACCTTTTTTTCTCTCATTCTTCGCCTTTTTTTCCACCTTTTTTTCTCCCATTCTTCGTTTTTTTTCCCACATTTTTTCTCCCATTCTTTACCTTTTTTCCACCTTTTTTTCTCCCATTCTTTTCCTTTTTTCCACCTTTTTTTCTCTCATTCTTCGCCTTTTTTCCACATTTTTTTCTCTCATTCTTTGCCTTTTTTCCACCTTTTTTTCTCCCATTCTTCGTTTTTTTTCCCACATTTTTTCTCCCATTCTTTGCCTTTTTTCCACTTTTTTCTCTCATTCTTTGCCTTTTTTCCCTCATTTTTTCTCTCATTCTTTGCCTTTTTTCCACCTTTTTTTCTCCCATTCTTTCCCCTTTTCCCCCTCATTTTTTTCTCTCATTTTTTCCCTTTTCCCCTCATTTTTTTCTCATTTTTTCCCACCTTTCCTCCCCTCATTCTTTCTCATTTCCCCCACATTTTTCACCCATTTTTTCCCATTTTCCCACCTTTTTCCCCCTCATTCTTTCCCTTTTCTCTCCCATTTCTCTCTCATTTTTCCCCCATTTCCTCCCACATTTTTTCTCCCATTCTTTTCCCCTTTTCCACCTTTTTTCACCCATTTTTTCCCCATTTTCCCACCTTTTTCCCCTCATTTTTCCACCTTTTTTCTTTCATTCTTTCCCATTTTCTCTCTCATTCTTTCCCATTTCCCCCTCATTTTTTCCTCTCATTCTTCCCCTTTCCCCCACATTTATTTCTCCTTTTTTTCCCATTTTCCCCTCATTCTTTCCCCTTTTTCCCCTCATTTTTTCTCTCATTTTTTCCCATTTCCCCACATTTTTTTCTCATTTTTTCCCACCTTTCCTCCCTCATTCTTTCTCATTTCCCCCTCATTTTTCACCCATTTTTTCCCATTTTCCCACCTTTTTTTCCCCTCATTTTTTCCCTTTTTTCTCTCATTCTTTCCCCTTTTCCCTCCATTTCTCTCTCATTTTTCCCCCATTTCCTCCACATTTTTTCTCCCATTCTTTTCCCCTTTTCCACCTTTTTTCTCCCATTTTTTTCCCATTTTCCCACCTTTTTTCCCTCTTTTTTTCCACCTTTTTTCTCTCATTCTTTCCCCTTTTCTCTCTCATTCTTCCCCTTTCCCCCCCCATTTATTCCTCCTATTTTTTTCCCTTTTTTCCCTTTTTTCCCCTCATTCTTTCCCTTTTCCCCTCATTTTTTCTCTCATTCTTTCCCTTTTCCCCACATTTTTTTCTCATTTTTTCCCACCTTTCCTCCCCTCATTCTTTCTCATTTCCCCCACATTTTTCACCCATTTTTTCCCATTTTCCCACCTTTTTTTCCCTCATTTTTTCCACCTTTTCTCTCTCATTCTTTCCCTTTCCCCTCCCATTTCTCTCTCATTTTTCCCCCATTTCCTCCCACATTTTTTCTCCCATTCTTTTCCCCTTTTCCACCTTTTTTCACCCATTTTTTCCCATTTTCCCACCTTTTTTTCCTCATTTTTTCCACCTTTTTTCTTTCATTCTTTCCCCTTTTCTCTCCCATTCTTTCCCTTCTCCTCCCTCCCTTTTTTCCTCTCATTCTTCCCCTTTCCCCCTCATTTTTTCTCCTATTTTTTCCTTTTTCCCCTCATTCTTTCCCCTTTTCCCCTCATTTTTTTCTCTCATTTTTTCCCTTTTCCCCACATTTTTTCTCATTTTTCCCACCTTTCCTCCCCTCATTCTTTCTCATTTCCCCCACATTTTTCACCCATTTTTTCCCATTTTCCCACCTTTTTCACCCTCATTCTTTCCCCTTTTCCCTCCCATTTCTCTCTCATTTTTCCCCCATTTCCTCCCACATTTTTTCTCCCATTCTTTTCCCCTTTTCCACCTTTTTTCACCCATTTTTTCCCCATTTTCCCACCTTTTTTTCCCTCATTTTTCCACCTTTTTTCTTTCATTCTTTCCCCTTTTCTCTCTCATTCTTTCCCTTTTCCTCCCTCCCTTTTTCCTCTCATTCTTCCCCTTTTCCCCCACATTTATTCCTCATTTTTTTCCCATTTTCCCCTCATTCTTTCCCTTTTCCCCCTCATTTTTTCTCTCATTCTTCCCCTTTTCCCACATTTTTTTCTCATTTTTTCCCACCTTTCCTCCCCTCATTCTTTCTCATTTCCCCCACATTTTTCACCCATTTTTCCCCATTTTCCCACCTTTTTTCCCTCATTTTTTCCCTTTTCTCTCTCATTCTTTCCCCTTTCCCCTCCCATTTCTCTCCCATTTTTCCCCCATTTCCTCCCACATTTTTTCTCTGATTCTTTTCCCCTTTTCCACCTTTTTTCACCCATTTTTTCCCCATTTTCCCACATTTTTTCCCTCATTTTTCCACCTTTTTTCTTTCATTCTTTCCCCTTTTTTTTCCCACCTTTTCCCTTTTCCTCCCTCTCTTTTTTCCTCTCATTCTTCCCCTTTCCCCCACATTTATTCCTCCTTTTTTTTCCCTTTTTCCCCTCATTCTTTCCCCTTTTCCCCCTCATTTTTTCTCTCATTCTTTCCCTTTTCCCCCACATTTTTTTCTCATTTTTTCCCACCTTTCCTCCCCTCATTCTTTCTCATTTCCCCCACATTTTTCACCCATTTTTTCCCATTTTCCCACCTTTTTTCCCTCATTTTTTCCACCTTTTTTCCCCTCATTCTTTCCCCTTTCCCCTCCCATTTCTCTCTCATTTTTCCCCCATTTCCTCCCACATTTTTTCTCCCATTCTTTTCCCCTTTTCCACCTTTTTTCACCCATTTTTCCCATTTTCCCACCTTTTTTCCCTCATTTTTCCACCTTTTTTCTTTCATTCTTTCCCTTTTCCTCCCTCCCTTTTTTCTCTCATTCTCCCCCTTCCCCCACATTTATTCCTCATTTTTTCCCTTTTTTCCCTTCATTCTTTCCCCTTTTCCCTCTCATTTTTTCTCTCATTTTTTCCCTTTTCCCCACATTTTTTTCTCATTTTTTCCCACCTTTCCTCCCCTCATTCTTTCTCATTTCCCCCACATTTTTCACCCATTTTTTCCCATTTTCCCACATTTTTCCCCCTCATTTTTTCCTTTTTCCCCCTCATTCTTTCCACTTTCTCTCCCATTTCTCTCTCATTTTTCCCCCATTTCCTCCCACATTTTTTCTCCCATTCTTTTCCCCTTTTCCACCTTTTTTCACCCATTTTTTCCCATTTTCCCACCTTTTTTCCCTCATTTTTTCCACCTTTTTTCTTTCATTCTTTCCCCTTTTCTCTCTCATTCTTTCCCTTTTCCTCCCTCCCTTTTTTCCTCTCATTCTTCCCCTTTCCCCACCTTTTTTCTCCTATTTTTTCCCATTTTCCCACCTTTTTTCTCCCATTCTTTCCCACCTTTCCCTCCATTTCTTTCTCATTTTTCCTCTTATTCTTTCCCCTTTCCCCCACATTTTTTCTCCTTTTTTTCCCCATTTCCCCCCCTCATTCTTTCCCATTTCCCCACCTTTTTTCCTCCTATTTTTTCCCCATTTTTCCACCTTTTTCCCCTCATTCTTTCCCCTTTTCCCCACATTTTTCTCCTTTTTTTCCCCATTACCCCCCCCTCATTCTTCCCCTTTTCCCCCACATTTTCCCCCATTCTTTCCCTTTTTCTCCACCTTTCTTCTCTCATTTTTTCCTCTTTTCCCCACTTTCCTTCTCCCATTCTTCCCCCACCTTTTTTCTCCTATTTTTTCCCCATTTTTCCACCTTTTCCCTCATTCTTTCCTCTTTCCCCCACATTTTTTCTCCTATTTTTTCCCATTTCCCCCCCTCATTCTTTCCCATTTCCCCACATTTTTTTCCTCATTCTTCCCCATTTTCCCCCCATTATTTCCCATTTCCCACATTTTTCTCCCATTCTTTCCCACCTTTCCCTCCATTTCTTTCTCATTTTCCCCACATTTTTCCTCTTATTCTTTCCCCTTTCCCCACATTTTTTCTCCCATTTTCCCATTTCCCCCCTCATTCTTTCCCATTTTCCCCACATTTTCCCCCATTCTTTCCCTTTTTCTCCACCTTTCTTCTCTCATTTTTTCCTCTTCTCCCCACTTTTGTTCTCCCATTCTTTCCCCTTTTTCCCCCCACCTTTTTTCTCCTATTTTTCCCATTTCCCCCCCTTTTTTCTCCCATTCTTTCCCACCTTTCCCTCCATTTATTTCTCATTTTTCCTCTCATTCTTTCCCGTTTTCTCCACATTTTTTCCCCATTTTTCCCCATTTCCCCCCTCATTCTTCCCCTTTTCCCCCACATTTTCCCCCATTCTTTCCCTTTTTCTCCACCTTTCTTCTCTCATTTTTCCTCTCTTCCCCACTTTTGTTCTCCCATTCTTCCCCCACCTTTTTTCCTCCTATTTTCCCATTTTTCCACCTTTTTCCCCCCATTCTTTCCCATTTCCCCACATTTTTCTCCATTCTTTCCCACCTTTCCCTCCATTTCTTCCTCATTTTTTCCCCCACATTTTTCCTCTTATTCTTTCCCCTTTTCCCCACATTTTTTCTCCTATTTTTCCCCCTCATTCTTCCCCATTTCCCCACCTTTTTTCCTCCAATTTTTTCCCCATTTTTCCACCTTTTCCCCTCATTCTTTCCTCTTTTCCCCCACATTTTTCTCCTCTATTTTTCCCATTTCCCCCCCTTATTCTTTCCCATTTCCCCACCTTTTTTCCCCCATTTTTTCCCATTTCCCCACCTTTCCCCCCCTCATTCTTCCCCTTTTCCCCCACATTTTCCCTTTTCTCCACCTTTCTTCTCTCATGTTTTCCTCTTTTCCCCACTTTCCTTCTCCCATTCTTCCCCCACCTTTTTTCTCCTATTTTTCCCATTTTCCCACCTTTTTCCCCCATTCTTTCCCCTTTTCCCCACATTTTTTCTCCCATTCTTTCCCACCTTTCCCTCCATTTCTTTCTCATTTTCCCCCACATTTTTCCTCTTATTCTTTCCCCTTTTCCCCACATTTTTCCTCCTATTTTTCCCCATTTTTCTACCTTTTTCCCCCATTCTTTCCTCTTTTCCCCCACGTTTTTTCTCCTATTTTTTCCCCATTTCCCCCCCCTCATTCTTCCCCTTTTCCCCCACATTTTCCCTTTTTCTCCACCTTTCTTCTCTCATTTTTTCCTCTTTCCCCACTTTCCTTCTCCCATTCTTCCCCCACCTTTTTTCTCCTATTTTTCCCATTTTCCACCTTTTTCCCCCCATCCTTTCCCATTTCCCCCCACATTTTTCCCCCATTATTTCCCATTTTCCCCCCTCATTCTTCCCCATTTCCCCACATTTTTTCCCTCATTCTTCCCCATTTTCCCCCCATTATTTCCCATTTCCCCACATTTTTTCTCCCATTCTTTTCCACCTTTCCCTCCATTTCTTCCTCATTTCCCCCCACATTTTTCCTCCCATTCTTTCCCCTTTTCCCCACATTTTTTCTCCTATTTTTCCCCATTTTGTCCCCTCATTCTTTCCCATTTCCCCACCTTTTTTCCTCCAATTTTTCCCCCATTTTCCCACCTTTTCCCCTCATTCTTTCCTCTTTCCCCCCACATTTTCTCCCCATTATTTCCCATTTCTCCCCCTCATTCTTTCCCGTTTCCCCACATTTTCTCCCATTCTTTCCCACCTTTCCCTCCATTTCTTTCTCATTTTCCCCCACATTTTTCCTCTAATTCTTTCCCTTTTCCCCACATTTTTTCCTCCTATTTTCCCCCCATTTTTCCATATTTTCCCCTCATTCTTTCCTCTTTTCCCCACATTTTTCCCCCATTCTTTCCCATTTCCCCCCCTCATTCTTCCCCTTTCCCCCCACATTTTTCCCTTTTCCTCCACCTTTCTTCTCTCATTTTTTCCTCTTTTCCCCACTTTCCTTCTCCCATCTTCCCCCACCTTTTTTCTCCTATTTTTCCATTTCCCCACATTTTTTCTCCCATTCTTTCCCACCTTTCCCTCCATTTCTTTCTCATTTTCCCCCACATTTTTCGTCTTATTCTTTCCCCTTTCCCCACATTTTTCTCCCATTTTTCCCATTTCCTCCCCTCATTCTTTCCCATTTCCCCACATTTTGTTCCTCATTCTTCCTCATTTTCCCCCCATTCTTCCCCATTTCCCCACCTTTTTTCTCCCATTCTTTCCCACCTTTCCCTCCATTTCTTCCTCATTTTCCCCCCACATTTTTCCTCTTATTCTTTCCCCTTTTCCCCCACATTTTCCTCCTATTTTTTCCCCAATTTTCCACCTTTTTCCCTCATTCTTTCCTCTTTTCCCCACATTTTTTCTCCCATTTTTCCCATTTCCCCCCCTCATTCTTCCCCTTTTCCCCCACATTTTTCCCTTTTTCTCCACCTTTCTTCTCTCATTTTTTCCTCTTTTCCCCACTTTCGTTCTCCCATTCTTCCCCCACCTTTTTCCTCCTATTTTTCCCATTTTTCCACCTTTTTTTCCTCATTCTTCCCCATTTTCCCCCACATTTTTCCCCCATTATTTCCCATTTCCCCACATTTTTTCTCCCATTCTTTCCCACCTTTCCCTCCATTTCTTTCTCATTTTCCCCCACATTTTTCCTCTTATTCTTTCCCCTTTTCCCCTCATTTTTTCTCCTTTTTTCCCCATTTCCCCCCTCATTCTTTCCCCTTTTCTCCACCTTTCTTCTCTCATTTTTTCCTCTTTTCCCCACTTTCCTTCTCCCATTCTTCCCCCTTCTTCCCCCCACCTTTTTTCTCCTATTTTTCCCATTTTCCCACCTTTTTCCCCCCATTCTTCCCCATTTCCCCACATTTTTTCTCCCATTCTTTCCCTTTTCCCTCCATTTCTTCCTCATTTTCCCCCCACATTTTTCCTCTTATTCTTTCCCCTTTTCCCCACATTTTTTCCTCCTATTTTTTCCCATTTTTCCCCCTTTTCCCCTCATTCTTTCCTCTTTTCCCCACATTTTTTCTCCTATTTTTCCCCATTTCCCCCCCTCATTCTTTCCCCTTTTCCCCCACATTTTCCCCCATTCTTTCCCTTTTTCTCCACCTTTCTTCTCTCATTTTTTCCTCTTTTCCCCACTTTTGTTCTCCCATTCTTCCCCCACATTTTTCTCCTATTA